>CAOJBK011216704.1:0-10266 GCA_948294925.1 Codiaeum variegatum | reverse complement strand
AATATAAATCCAAATACTGTGAATATAATTTATAAGACAGAGTAACTAAAGTAACTCCTTTGTAATATAGTGAAAAGAAGTAAGACGTGTAAAATTACACCTACATATATATATATATATATATATATATATATATATATATATATATATATATATATATATATATATATATATATACACACACACACACACACCCGGAAAGTAAGCATAAATATTTTTTAATTAAAGGTTGGAGTTGAACTCCTTTTTATTAAAATAAAAATAAAAAGGAAATAAAAGAAAAAGAACTAATACAAAGAGCAACATGAAAACCAACCTAACAAAATTCTAAAAAGTAAAGTGGAAAGGTTTTTTCTTAATCCGCAAAGGCCAAGAATATATTGTCGGAACATCTTTATATCTATTTTTTCTTAGTATTATGAATTGTATTCCAAACATCTTCTTCTTTAATACTATAGTCCAACAAAAGATTATCCTTAGGATAATCAATTAGAGGACTAACATTAAGGGGGACAATGTCTTCTGGCTCATCAAATAGGTTCGCTCAAGATTTCTTATCTGATTTTTCAGGAAGACATATCATTGCAAGATTACCATGATCATCAATGACGTCTTCATTATCATTAATTACTTCAAAATCTTGAGGAAAACTGTAAAACTGATTCTCCAAGGTGATTTTAGCCATATTAGGAAGTTGTTCGTTACCCTCAATGCTCTCAGCTTGGTTCGGATCATCCTTATCTGAGCTAACAGATGTATGAATGCGATTCACCACATGCTTAATAGGAGTAGTCATAGCATGACGAGAGATTGGTTGCTAGTCACTATGTTGTTGGGAACGACCCCTAGTTCATTCCTCTTGTTTCTTAGTAGGCTTTGGAGGCCTATTATTCTCATTTGGATTAGTAGCTAGTCTATATGTATCAAAGTATATTAAGTACAAAAATTACTACTCATACAGGTGTGGATCTATATCTATACACATATAAAATGAGTGACCATTCTAAGCCCATACAACCTATGAAAGAGCGATAGATTGTTAAAGATGTACTAGAGTATAAATGGGAGTTTGGAATATTAGTAAAACTATTTTCATTACTTATAAGTAATTACATTTATAGGTATGTCCAAATAAGTACTTCTACAACATAAATAAAGTGAGATTCTCATAATCTCACTCATAATAATATTTGAGATTCTAATTACATGGAATGATTAAGAAAAGTTGTAATATGAAAAAGTAAAATCATTTTCTAATGTACGAAATATCAAAATTGTGCATAATGATGTAGTCTACAGAAAAGAGTGAATGGTTCTTTCACATTAGCTAGTTGGGTAGGGTGTTATTACAACAAATTGATCCCCCATTATAATCATGTTACTGAAATTGTGGTGGAAAAACAAATGACCTCCAACACTCCAAAATGCAAAGTTTTATTGAGCAAGAAAGCTATAGTAGAATCAAATTATAATTCCACTTCACATTGAGAATAATTAAGATAAATACAACAAAAAAAAATGGAAAATTTCCTATTAATTAGTAATCAATGAATAAAATTATAAAGTAATTAGGTTATATATATATATATATAAAACATGGAGTTGGGAGTATAGAAGACATACCTATAAATGAATAATTTCTGCAAAAATTGTTAGACCATGTTGGTACATGGATATATATGTAGAAGCAGAGGAAGTAAAGAAATAGGAAGAACACAAAGCTATAGTTTATTGCACACTCTGTTAATAAGCTAGGATTAAATAAATAATGAAAAAAAAAATGAAAGAAATCAATTGTACTACCAATACTAAAGTAAAATAATAAAAATTAATTAACAATATCTCATATTCATCCATCTATTTTCACAAAATTTAGCTTCCGCACCTGGATAAAGATAAATTCAAGTATTCTTATTTCAGAGTATCACTGAAAGAGCACCAAACTATTTGAACAAATTTATGTTTCTCTATCTTGTAAACACCTTTCGAAAAGTAAAGCCTGAGATTTTTCATAAGTTCTTATCTATAAAGATTTTCATCATATGGTACTGAATAATGCTTTCCTGAGTATTTTATACTCATTCTTTATTTTTTTTTTCTTTGTTATTATGGGGCTTGCTTTCCAGGGATTTTGATGATGCAACGGTGAGAATCGCCAAGCGAGGTTGTAGAGATAGTCAGAAAATTCTGAATATTGAGAATGTAATATAAGTTATTATAGTTTGCTCCTAGCCAAGGATTAATTAGTAAATAGATAATTATTTTTGCTTTTATTGTATGATGTTGTTTATGTTCTTAGAGTGTGTAATTAATTTAGTAACCTTATGGTGAATAAGACTACTATATGGAGCATGGATTGAGTACAAGATGGCAACTGGATTGACAACCAAAGCCGAAGAAGGGTTCTATGAGTTTTGGATATGTTCCACATGAACCAAGCTCTAAGGCCCATCATAACCTTCAAGAATGGGATGTGACACCCTGATGTTTAGATTTAGCTTAATCCATATTCTTCTTCTTTAGGTTTCTCATCTCCGATAAGATTGTGGCTATATCTATAACAAAAAAATGATTTTAGCATTAATATAAAAGGGCAATCTACTACTCAAAAAAATTATTTAATATTGCCTAGAGGGTTTAAGCGAACCTTTTATAGTTAAGGACCTTCCTATAGTATAAATTTTTCATGAGACATCAAGCATCATAGACCCTATTTTTATTCACAAACTTTTTAATCTTCTAAGATGTTTTATCTGCTTCTTAGTAATTATAGTAAAATCCTTACTTTGAATCTTATGACCAACTCAATTCTATTGTTTGGGGATATTAGCTAGGGAAGGATGTGAGACCATAAAAATTCTCTTCTTTTAGATAGACTTCAAGGATGATGGAAGGTTGAAACACTTGAAATGACCCTTAGGCTATATATGGTTATGGTCAAACCTCTTATTAAGGATCATAAAAATGTTTTACACTTCTCTCACTTACAAGATGAACTTTTGGGCATATGCTAGCATCTGGATGCCTCTAAGGATCTTTTATCTATTAGGATGTACCTATGCAATTTTCATAGCATTAGGACCTTAGTTAGGTGATGTCTAGGTTTGACACTGGGAACCTAAGGTCGACACTTAGATCTTCTAGATAAATAATGTGTCTGCTCGCTTCTAGGGTTTGGTTTGCTCCAAGGTTAAAGCCGAGCAAGGTCATCTCAAAATTAACAGTAATGCTATAGTGGGATATTTTGTACTTGTAAATCATCCTCTATTAAGCTATAATTTCACTTTAATGATTGGTTTTGGGATCCTTTATTTTCATATCCATTCCTTTTATCTTCTACATCAATAGAAATTATGATTAAAGGGTCTACAACCTAAGCTTTTAGATTGGAAGAAAACCTATACATCATCCTCTATCTTTTAATAAGGCAAACCTCCTCATTAGATTCTTCATCTATTAATTGAAAAAGGTCATTTGGAGGTGAAGGCTCCTTATTTGTTCCTTAAAGGAGAAGGGATGTACTCTTTAGAGATAGATGTTGTATGGTCAAAATGAGAAGCCTTGATAAGAAAAATGGGGTATAAACGATACTAACACCATTTGGGATTCACTTTTGTCACTTATCTTTCTAAAAAGAGAATAATCCAGAGATGGTCTGAATAAAGAAAAAAGTAAACAATGAAAGATATAAAAGAGAAATTGAAAAACACTGCAAAAATGAAGAACAAAGCTAATTGAAAACCAAAAACTAGTAAATTACCCGGAAATGTTAAAGAACAAAGAAGAAACATGGGATCTTGCATCTAGAATTCTCGAAAACTAAGAGAGAAGAGAAAATTCTTAAGCAAGAAAAGTGAGAGCAAATAAAATGAATGAAATGCCAAAGCCCCGTTTTATAACTACGGATCGAGAAGGTGAAAAGACACATAAAAGGTTATGGGATATGCCACGTGTCATTAAATGGGGGATGGACAGAAAAAATATTACTAAAATTAGTGGATTTCAAATTGGCACCGGGGTGATAGATACATGTCATCCAAAAAATGTCTAATTCTTGAATGGATTAGATGTTAAATCCATCCATGGAATAAGTTCTCAAATAACTAAAAGGGAGCTTCTGTCTTTGACTAAGGAACTAGTAGGGGACATGTAATGCACTAACCATTAAAGAGTTCACCCCATGAAACCTTAACTACCATTAAGTATGATCTAGACATCGATCCCCAACATTAGTAAGACAATCTCCAAATCGTCCCTCAACAGGTCATTCCAGTCCAAATGACATATCTTGCTCATAATCATTATATTGCTTGTGTACATTGAATTTTTCATTGCAATTCACTTTGCTAGCAGAAATATGCTCCGATATTTAAGACATCATTTATACTCCTCATAGATTGTAGGAAGTTAACTATCAAAGTATTCTTCTATAAATGCCTCAATCATTCTCAAAGACAAGGTTAATCACTCTAAATATTCTATGCTCTATTCTCTCTTATTCTCTACTGACTTCAGCATTAGAATATTTGACCTTAGGCATTGCCTTATGCTCTTTATTTAGCTTGATCTTAGGCTCTTCCAACCAATATAGGTTGTGAACAATAGACCGTCTTGGGTTAACTACATTGATCCTTGACACATATTTTTTATAAGTTAAAAGTATGTAAGATTGAATTTTCCTCATATATTTAATTCATTATTTTTCTTTAAAAAAAATCACTCTTTATTATATTTAAAATTTGAGACTTTATGTAAAAGAAACGCTAAGATTTATTAAATTTTTTGAAAAATTTGAAAAAAAACTTAATATTTTTTAAATAAAAAGATAATTTATTATTTAGTCTTTCAGTGTTGATCCTAACAACACTTAGATTTTTCTATTTTCAAAACATAATTAAGAAATCCTTGCATTTTTCATTCTATAGCACTAAAATCTATGTTTTTTTTTTATTTGTTGTTATTTTATTATAAATTAATATATATAATATTCAAAATATCTCTCTTTTAATTCAAATTTACTATCTATTTGAAAAAATTTCTCCTACGTCTGAAAGTAAAGGGAAAGAGGAGGTAGATTTTAAAAAAATATGATAAATTTGAATTAAAATAAGAGATAACATTATATGTTTATTTTATAATAAAATAATAAAAAAATCCCAAAAAGAAATAGATAGAAGGATTTAAGTGTTATGAAATGAAAATGCGGGATGCCTTAATTACGTTTTAAAAATAGAGGGATCTAAGCATTTTTAAAGTTAAAATTTGAAAAATTAAATAGTAAATTACCCTAAATAAAATAAAACTTGATAAAATGCATGAACATATAAATCTAGTGCGTGTTAATATAGACTCATTAAGGGGGTGTTTGGGGTTCCTTTTTCTAAAAGCACTTTTGGACAAATTTTTTTTTATTTTGTTTAAAAATGCTTTTTCAAAACTATTTTTCCAATAAGCGACTAAATTGATACTTTTCCAAAAGTATGTTTGAAAAAATAGTTTTAAAAAAAATCATTCAATTAAATAAAAAAAATAAAAGCGTTTTTACAGTCTCCAACAACAATGCCACATAGGCTCTAAGACATTATTTCAACTATTTTTTATATTTTTTAAATTTAGTTTGACATGTGGCATTATAATTGGTCCATGTCATAGCCATGCGTCATCATAATCCAACATATCACTTATATATCATGTGTTAGACATGTTAGGAAAGTTGATTTAGATTTGGATTTTATTTTCTATTTGAAAAATAAATATTTTTCTATTTAAAAAATATTTTAAGTTTCTTACTTGGAGTAGTCATCAAGTAACTGACTTGTAATAAAAATTCTAAATTTGTTAGATAAATTTAGGTGGTTATAAATAGGAGAGTTATTTTGTGTAATAAGTGATTTTTTTTTTCGTGTGTGTACAAACACTTAAAGTTTTTAGCTTGAGTTGAGAGTTTTTTCTTTTAATTTATGTGAGAGGGATGATACAAACTATATTGTAATTGTTTTCTCATATAATGAAGAAAATAGATCTCTCTGTGAATATAGGTAAGTTGTGACAAACCACATAAATTTTGGTGTTGTTATTTTTCTTGGCTTAGTTTATTTTCTTTTATACTTACTGAATTGTTTAATTTAAAATTTTCTCAACAAGTGTGGCATGCCATCTGTGACGCTGAAGTGTTTGGCATTCAATATCCTTCTGGTGTAATATTGTCTCAAGTTTAGGTATTTACCCGCAAAATAATCTCAAACTTTATCATAAAAAATTCTCAAAGTTTAGTGATTTTTGGTGTCATTTACTCAAAATTTGAGCAAAATATTTTTTTTATCATCTATACTATATACTAAAGCAGAAGTCGTTAAAAAAAATATTTCCCGCCAAATTTTCCTCCCAAAAGAAATACTATATACTAAAGCAGAAGCCATTAAAGAAAAAGATTTTCTGCCCTGTTTCCCTCCAAAAAAAATTTCCTCCCAACAAATTAAAATTTATTTTAATTTTAATATTTTAAATTAATCTAATTGATTCTTAATAGTTTTATAATTAATTTCATTCTAGAATATGGTAATAATTAACAAAAAAATTAATGAATAAATATGATAAAATAATGATTCTATAAAACTTTAAAAAAAAAAAAAACTATCAAGATATTATTAAGAACTCAAGGCATCGTCCAAAATAGAAATCCTAATACAATCTTGAACATTAAAATAAACAGTGGAAAAAGCTTTTGAATGTGATTCCTGAGTTAATATGTGAATTGAGACATTCGCTTGTCTCTTCAGAAGACTAATAGAATAATTCCTATTTTTCTTAAGATAAAAACAATCATTAATAATGTTTTTAAACTCAAAAAGATCTAAATTAAAAGAAGAAAAAGCATCAAAGACAAGCTTGGAATCAGTCTCAAAAATCATTTGTGGATATTGTAAGGAATCCACTCATTTCATAGCCTTAAGGAGAACCATTACTTTAGCTTCACGAACTGATAATTTACGAGGGATCAAACATTATTTACTACTACAAACTAACCATTGCAATCTCTAATTAACATGCCAACACCTATATGATTGGAGTCTTGAAGAACACTTGCATCAATGGAACAAGAATATGAGTTTTTCGACGACTTTTTCTAGCAAACAAGTTGATGTACAGGTACTAAATCTGCTTAACCAGCAACTGCATTTGACTGGGCAGCAATAGGTCTAGCAGCTTGTGCCTGAAGAGAAGTTGGAGTGGTGTTCTGCAACATCCCGTTTGTTTCTAAACCAACCCACAAAGCTTCAGATTGCACAGGTTACTGAAATGAAATCAAAATCTTATCTTGTTGAGCTTAGAACCAATCCTAATAGTAATTCATGCACAAATTGATTGATGTCTACAAATCTTGACAATTAGACTCATTCTTAATCACTCTTAATAACCGATCCTCAAATTCCACATTTCCTATCCTAGGAACACTCACTCTAAAAAAATTCCTACACTGCACAGCAAACTCACACCCTTAAAATAATATGATAAGAATGTTCAATATCACCTCCACACTTAATACATTCATAAGGAACATGAACACTTCTACTATTTAATTTAACTCTATTATGAAGAATATTTTGACAAAGTCTCCAAAGGAAATGTAAGATTTTGGGAAGCAATTCTAAATGCCATAATCTTCTCCATCCCTCTCTCACTACCCTCCCATCCCCTCCATCGACAAATTGTTTAAGCACTCTATAACCATATTTCTAAGTATACTCACCATTCTTAGTATAATGCCATATGAGTCTACTTGCATATGATTAATAGGAATAAACATTTGAAGAATTATCCTAGCATAATCCTCACAAAAGATGCCATCTACCAACTTCCTATTCCAACACCCTTCCCCCTTCTTCATCTTCTAATAAATCATTAACCTTTTAATGTTCACTTCCCTAAAAAACCCCACTCATTAATTTAAAATTCCTATTTTCTATAATCCAAGGATATCCTTCCCATCACCTATTCTCCACCTACTACCCAAAAGAAGCACATCTTTAGCAGTCCAGATGCTCCTCCAAATATAACTTGGATTGGAACCAAAACTAGCTTACAAAAAACCTTCATTAGGAAAGTATTTAGCTTTAAGCAATCTAGAAACTAGTGAATCTGGTCTACTAATGAAATGCCACTCTTGTTTAGTAAGTAAAGCTAGATTAAAAGCTTGCAAGTCCCTAAACCCTAAACCACCTTCTTCCTTCCTAGCACACATACTCTCCCACTTTAGCTTGTGGATTCTTCTTTTGTCCTCTCTTCCCACTCCCCACCAAAATGATCTAACCATATGCTTTAGCTCCTCACAAACTGAAACTAGAAGCAAAAATACACTCGTATAAGAAGTCAGGACTGCTTGTGCCACAGATTTAACTAAAATCTCTTTACCCGCCCGAGACAATAACTTATTTTTCCAACCCTGAATCCTTGCTAAAGCTTATCCATAAGAAACCTAAAAATAACCTTTTTCGATCTACACACCAAGGAGGAATGTACTAAATATCTACCCTCCCTAACTGAACTCCCAATCCCCACTATCCCTTTAATCTTATTATGCATATCTAACCTCACATTAGAACTAGATATAATAACGAATTTTTTAAAATTAACTGCTTGACTAGAAACTCTTTCATAAGCATTCAGGATTCTCATCATCGCTCTTACCTCTTCCATTCTATCCCTAAAAAAAAGCTATCATCCACAAAGAATAGAAGTGAAACACTAAGAGCCCTCTTACTCACCCTACACCTTCTAAACTTCCCCTCCCTATTTGCTTATTGAATCATAATTGACAAGGATTTAGTATATAAAATAAATAAGTATGGTGATAATGGATCACCTTACCTCAACCCCTTATTTGGAATAATAGGCCCAATCTCCTCACCATTCAACAACATAAAATACTCAATTGTAGTAACACACAGCATAATCCAACTGACCCACTGTTTGCGCTAAAAGTGACACCAATGGTTTTAAAATTTATAATACTCATCAACTAATTATACCCTAGCTCTAGGCAAGTGCACCTATCGTTAGGTAGTATAGCGGTAACGAGGTCGATCCGCAGAGACACTAACGTAAGTAACAACTCAAACTTAAACCATTATCTAGTTCATAATTAATCACAAATTAAGAACGAAAAATTAAAATCCTAATTCCTAACTAAACCTAAAGGATAACTTTAAGAACTTGCAAGACTAAGGATTAAACAAATATGAAATAGAGAATCTACTTAGACTTCGACTCATATTTGAATATATTGCATAGATGACCAACAACTCAATGAACATTCAAGGAAATTAATAAGTGGATTTTCACACAAAAGGTAAGTTTGAATCTTTCTAAAGTAGACAAACCCTAATTCCTAAGTAAAGGTTAGGAATCTCTTCTCACAACCAATCAAGTAGGAACCGCATTAAAAACAAGTGAAATACAATATAAATCCTAAGAGTCCATACTTCTATCTATAGCAAGCATAGCAAACCTAATTGATTTTAAGTGTTTAAAACCTAAACTTTCTATCTCTAGTAAAGAATAAGCAACATCACTTATCTACAAGCATGCAATTAAAGATGAAAAAGTGTACAATATAAATCAAAATCAACACTTGAATAAACACCACGGGCCATGGGAAGCTACTATTTCTCTATTTTTTTAAGAATTTCTCATGGTATGGCTCACAGGCCATGAGCCAGACAGTGGAGCAGCACCAGAACTTGATTTTTCGCTCTGTTTTCGCGCATTTTCTTCGTCTTTCGAGCTCGAACCTTGAAGTAGTTCCTCCGAGCTTTGTAATTCAAATTAATTACTTAGAAATGGTTGAAAACACTAGAACAAATACATTAAATTCAATTTAACAAGTAAAATCATGAAGAACATGAGAGAAAATAATATATAATTTGCTAGTTATCAAACTCCCCCACACTTGAATCTTTGCTTGTCCTCAAGCAAAACTAAGCACAATCAACACAATTCCCACTCTTAATATATCCAAGACTTATGAAAATTGAGACAATACAAAGAGTACAAGTTCACTCATATAGACAATTAGTTTTCACAATACTTTGGTTTCATGACTAAACTAAGGACACTGTTATTGAGTTCAGAATCCATGAAGGCACGTTCTCACAACCTACCTCTAAAGCAATTCAATCACTACATTGAAAGCATGGCTCCATCAAGGATTTCAACCTAAGCATTCCTCAAGTCCTTCAATTGACATTTCTTGGGAAGTGGAAAAAT
>CAOJBK011215902.1:0-14052 GCA_948294925.1 Codiaeum variegatum | reverse complement strand
CTAGCATTGCAATGGTGGATTCCTTCTTCTACAGAGTTTATCCTGATAACCGGTAAAACTGGACCGAAAGGCTCCTCCCATGCTATCCTCATATCAGGTCGAACATTATCTAACAATAATGGCCATATGAGGTTGCCCTCTCGTTTATATTCCTGACAGAATGTTGCTCCTTTTTGCTTAGCATCCATTACCAATCCTTCGATAAAGTTTGCGGACGACTCAGTAACAACTGGAGTAATATCACAGTCATCTTCAGGTGGTCCAACGGTCAATTTTGCAACTTTGGCTTTAATTTTCTCGACAAGAGCATCAGCTACTGATTCCATGACTAGAACAACCTTAACGGCTGTGCATCTTTGACCGCTGATACCGTATGGAACTATTAGGATATGTGAAATTGTAGAAAAACAGGGCTATGCGCAAAGCAAGAACAGTAATTATTATTAAAGCAGTCGACAACTTGGTAAAAAGATTCGTTCTTTTACCTGTACGAGAAGCCTCCTTTAACGATATTTGATGCGGCTAAATCTAAATCAGCATCTTCTAAAATGATACAAGCATCTTTGCCACCTAATTCCATCTGAAGAGGGATCATGCTTGCCTTCTTTGAGATTGCTATTCCAGTGTCTCCACCCGTAAAGCTGATCAATTGTGCCGATCAATTAGTAGAGATTGCTCCTCAACTATGTAGCACGGACACGGGACACGCAGAAACGGGAAACGGCATTTTCAAAAAATATAAGGAAGGAAATGTTGGTTTTCGAGTGTCCGAGCTCCCAAAACAGGGACACGTTAAGTGAGTGAAGTGTCCGTGCTTCATAGCTCCTCGACAAAAGATAAATAAATAAATCCAATTTTTTACTTTACTAATGCTTCTTTTCATCAGTTATGATATGCAAATTTCAACTTTATTAATGCTTCTCTTTATGATATGCACTAAAACGTACTATGCAGCAAGATAGAATCAGAAACGGATAAAATTTACGAGAATAAAGAGACTGATTTGTTACCTTATACAATTGATGCCAGGATGCATAGTGAGGAAGTCACCGATCTCCGAACCTTTTCCAGTAACACAGCTAACGAGACCCTTGGGAAAACCAGCCAAGTGAAAGCAATGGATCATGTGAAGTGCAGCTACAGCTCCCTGAAGTGAACAAAAGGATAAGTTTTATAAAATAGACTGGCAACACTGCAAATAATTAAAGTTACTTGGTGGATTATGAAATACCTGTGTCGGAGGCTTAAGCACAAGGGAGTTTCCAGAAATCAATGCAGGAGCAATTTTCGAAACGGCGAGATTGACCGGGTAGTTGAAAGGTGGGATAGCTAAAACAACCCCTAGTGGAATCTGCACGTGGCAATTGGTTCAAGTAACATACATAGAAAATGCAAAATGATAAAGAAGCAAGCTTTAATGCAGTATTTCAAATTGGTAAGAGAATAAAAAAAATATTAGAAACAAGACGATATGTATATCTCTTAAAACCAAGAATTTCTGCCATATTAGCTCTAACAAAGCAATGCGATTGTATTGCACAATACCAAATCCAGTAAAACCAGGTGGACTTTTTTAGAAGTTTATGACCAAGAAACATGTCAAACAGTAGAACGTTTCGGCAATTCATTTCCTTTCAATTCTTAAAAATTTTAATTCTATTTCCTAAAAAACTTAATTTCTTCAATGTCTACAACACATTCTCAACATCTTTGGCCCCTTATTTTATGTGAAAGATTTATTTAAAATACATAGTTCAAGTTTTCCTTAAATATTCCCTTAGAAAAATGAGAAGGACCTCGACTTTTAAGTGTGACAAAGAAAACTTAAAAAAAATGCCACAATCTGTAGGCGAAAGCAAACACAATAGGCCAAAACAAATTTATGTATGATAAGCATGAAATTTTATACTTCTACAAATGGTGATGACTACTCTTAGGTGAAATTGGTTCAACGCATTAGATTATGAGCCAACCAATTGTGTGATTTGATGTATGAGTTATGACTAACATAAGAAGAAGGTTTTGAAATAAAGTAGCGAAATTGTTACCAAATGAAATATTTTACCTTTGAAGTAAGACAGTATTTGGATCTTTCATTCCCAGGAAAACTATCGGACACCAAAAATTTTCCTTCTCCAAGAATCCTAACCCCTTCTTCAGCACAATATGACACCAAATCCCCAGACCTCACCACCTATTTCAAAATCAACTAACATTTAAACACGCGATTAAACAATTTCTAGGCCTTAGCTAGCAAAGCAATAGAAGAATACTTCAAAAAAATCATTAAATCGACAAAACTTACCTATACTGGGTGCATATTATCAACAAGGATGAATACAATAATACAATAAGATAAGAATATCTAAAACAAAAATGGGTAATTGTGTTCTTTCATACATTAAAAAGTACAAAATAGTTATGTTTGTTGAATTATCTTAGCAATCATTAGATAAGAACTATCTGAATCAAAAGGCAATATTTCAAATTCCAAAATTGCAAACCAAAAAAATAATTTTAGCAAAAGATTAAAAGGGTTTGCTCCACATACTTCAGTGACTGCATCTTTAGCTGGTTTTGCAATTTCTTTCACAAGACACTCAGCTATAGGAACTTTATGCTCTTTCAAAATTGCAGCAGCTTTATGAAGCAATTCTGCTCTTTTCCAAAGAGGAGTCTTAACCCATGATTTTTGAACTGATTTAGCTGTTTCTATTATCTTGTTCACCTCTTCTTGAGTACAAGCTGCTCAAATTCAGTTCAAGCAAAAAAAAAATTAAAAGTAAAAATTTTAAAAAACCCATTAATCTGATTAACAGTAAAAGATTAAAAATCAAATAAAGATGATACCTTGAACCTTAAATTGGGGTTTTCTTGTAGTGGGATTGATGATGGGAACTGATTTTCCTGAAGAAGACTTTCTCCATTCACCATCTGAGTAGTATTTATAAACACCATCTTCATCAATTATATCTATAAAGACTCCATTTTTAGCCATTTTTTTTGCTTTTTTTCGATTGTTTTGTTACAAAATTTGTAAAAAGATCAGTTCTTCATACAAGGATGGAAGGATCAAGTAGTAGATGAAAGGCTTGGACCAGTGTAAAACCCGTGCGTTCTATTATTCTTGCCCAGCTACCAACTTTTCTTTTATTTTATTTTATTTATTTTACTGGAGCTATTAATTTCTTTTTTTTTTTAGAACTATTTTGTCGTAATACTTTGATGACTTCAGATTAGTTATGCTGGAGAATATTCCATTTGGTTTGGAATCAAATTTTCTGGAAATTAATTATTTTTTCATAAAATAAAGATTAAAAAAAATAAATAATCTGAGATAATTTCATTTTTTTAAGCAAATAATTCATATTTTATATTTTCTGTTGATAAATAAAAGTTAGCTTGTTTAATAAATAGTAAATTTTTTATATTTAAAGAGCGAGATGATGAATGTCACTAGCATTTTTATCTAACTAGTTTTTTTGAACGTGATGTACACGTTATTAATATTTTTCATTATATATTTACTTTGATTGAGGTTAACTTATTTGTATTATAAAATAATTTATTAGTTATAAATAAAATTATGAACTTTTCATGAAATTTTAAATTGATTATGAATTTTAAATTTTAATAATTCAGTATATAAATTTTTAATTTTTTGATAGATTAAGAAATATGACCAAAATACAACTAATGTATTTTGATTAATATAAGCATAATTACATATTTTATGGGAGAAGCCAAACCTTAATAATAAGTAGAAAAAATATATTTTTATATCAAAAATTATTTTTTATTATTAATTTATTATTTAATTAATAAATTATTAACACCTACTTTGGCTCATATTAATATACAATTAAAAAAATTTAGTAAAGACATTTAAATAATTTTATCCATCTTCATTTTAGTTACTTTTATGTTAATTTTTTTTATATAATAGAGGGTCTAAATAATCGTGAACTACAAATAGGAATAATATTCCACTTAATATGTGTTATTAAAGTGAAATATCACTTAGTGTGAAAAGTTAGATTTGAACTCGAGACACATCTCACTCTCAATCAGCTACATATTTATAATTCCTATCTGCTCATTGAAATTTACATAAATAAAAAAGACTAAACAAGGACCAAATAATTGGCAGACATGGTTGATCTTCGTTGGACATGTTTCGATAGGAATAGAAATAGCATTAACCAATACTTTGTAATCCATCTCAACAATAATTCTTTTAAAGCCTTAGGTAGTTGTTGTTTTTTAGCCAAAATTAAGGCTCCCATTTTTTCAACCAGAGAATTCACTACCTTTTTCTTATTGCTTACTCTATAGATAAGAGCTCCACATTGATCTTTGAAGATTGCAACAGTACTCGTTGTTTCAGTTTCACTGATAAAACAAGTGTCCATATTGCACTTTATAATACCTACTGAAGGAGGCTACCATCGTGCTTAATTGTTATCTTCTGTCCTTTGTTTTTTTGTAGAAGTTGCTTCTTCAATTACTTTAATATACTCCTCCGCAATAGAACATGCTTTTTGCATTGCTATGGCAGGATCTGGGTGATGTTGTTAAATACGAAATTGTTCCTGCTTTTCCATATTTCCTAGCAAAAATAAGCAATTTTGATTTCAGGGGTAAGACACTCCTCTTTGATGCAGACTTTTAACAACAAATCTCAAAAAATCAGCAAATGAATCAAAATTGGTATGAGCAATCAACATGTTATATGGAGAACCAAACCAGGTAACCCTGGCATGATCATAGCCATGGATAATATGCAAAATAGATTCATCATTATAATCACAGAGAATACAATTAGCATTTTCAATAATTCTCCATTTAAAGAACTCCCTTCTTGATACCAAAGCTCCCCTACAAGCCCTCAATATCACATTTGCCAATTTAGAATCCAATTTTTAAACCCAAATAGATTCCAAAAGGGAAACCCTTTCTCTCAGGTTACTTTCATGTCTAGCTCTAGTAACTCCCAATAAAAACTTATAACATGATTTAGTAGAGAAATTTCCTATCTTGGTGAATCTCCAAAACCATTTGTCTTTAATATCTTCCAATCCATTAAGGAGCTTCATAATAGCTTTAGTCTCCTACTATTGAAAATTATGTTAAATCAAATCTTTCTTCCACTCCCTTATATCGTTAATTAAGTTTACGACCCAATAAGCATTCAAATTCCCAGTTGTGCTATCAGACACTCTTACATTAGGAAGGGGGGATCCAAGGTTCTGACCAAATGCACGTCTGTTTGCCACAGTTAATCATCTTATGGAATCCCTCATGAATGAGCTCTTTTATTTTCATAAAACCTCTCAAAGTCTAAGAATATCTATAAGGGAAATTTGCAATCCATATTTCTGACCAAGGGTAATAAATAGTCTTCAACAACTTTGAACATAAATTGTCAGATCTACATAAATTTTTTCTGAAACTCCCAACCACTAAAGTTTGATTAAACTTTTTAAGATTCTTATATCCGATTCCTCTATGATACTTTGGTACAACTATAGATTTATAGCTTGCCAGAGTTAAACCCTTCTTATCTTCATTGCCCTTCCACCAAAATCTAGTGACGATGGAATTTAAATTCACACGAAACTTCTTAAGAGATAAGAACAGGAACTTCAAGTGATTAGGAATTTAAGATAGAATAACTTTAATCGTGACTTCTCTAGCTGCATAAGAGAGAAAATTAAGCTTCCTACTTTGAGCTTTGTTTCTAACTTTCTAAATCAGGAAGTTTAATGATTCAAATTTAGACTTTTCCCAAAAAATTAGAACACCTCGATATGTCTCTTTCCTGCTCATTTCCTTCATTCCAATCTTTTGTAATATGAATTTTCACCATTCAACATAAGTGTTTTTGCTGAACTATGTTGAGCATTTATTGAGGTTTAATTTTTGTCCTGCTCATGCTTCGAAGGTTCCCAATAAGTTATTGAATTCATCAAGTTGCTCTTATATACCTTGGTATATTAGAATAACATCATATACATATTGTAAATGAGTTATCGACGGAGCATTTATGGCAGCTTTTAAACCTTTTTATAGCTCCTTCATTCAACTTATTTTTAAATAGTAAGGACAGAACATTAGTGACCAAGATATACAGGTATGGGGATAGAGGGTCCCCTTGCTTGACACCTCTACTAGGACATATTCTTCCTAATGGTTTCCCATTAAGTAGAATTTCATATGAAAACAGTATTGATACACTCCTAGATCTATTTAATGAATTTCCTTTCAAACCTTATCAGCTCAAATACTTTTAGTAGGTAATCCTAATTTATACAATCATATGCTTTATAAAAACCAAGTTTAATTAGACAATAAAACACCTTTTTTGGATGAAATTTTATTAAAACAATTCATCATTTTATGCAGGATTAAAACATTGTCATGTATGCTCCTATCTTGAATGAACGCAAACCGAGATTCATTAATCAAAGGCTCCATCTATGGCTTGAGCCTAATAACAATGATTTTTTATATAATTTTATATAAAAAAATTGTTAGGCTGATGGGACGATAATCAAGTACATGTTCTGGATTATAAGTCATTAGAATGAGGGAGATGTAAGTTTTATTAATCCCTTTTGGCATCCTCTGTGTCTCAAAGAAGTCCCTCATATCTTGTGAACTTCTTTCCCAATTAAATTTTAATTTTGTTGAAAGAAGCCTCCTGTATATTCGTCTGATCCTGAGGACTTATTAGGATTCATACTAAAAGTAGCATCTCTAACTTCTTCATCTATAATATGGGCAATCAATTTGTTGTTCATATCTGATTCTACAATTGGGGAGATGAGATCATGCATATCTTCTAGCCTTTGAGTTTTCTGGCATTTGAATAGATCTTTATAGTACAACAGAATTTCCTTTTGGATCTCCTTCTCCTTATAAGCCACCTAACATTCCTGGTTCTTAGTCTTAGAATTGAATTTATGTGCTTCCTTTGGAAAAAAACCTTGAATTTCAGTCCCCAAGTTTTAGCCATTGGATTTTAGGCCTTTGATGCCAATAAGCCTCCTTCATCTTCCATGTATCAGCAATTTCCTTCGGTATCTCTTTTTCCTTATGCCTTACATCATTATTCATAGCCCCATTCAGATTTTCCAGTGACTTGTATAAGGAGTCTAATTTTTCTCTACAATTTCCAACTACTGACTTTCTCTATATCTTAATTTTTCTAGCTCATCCAATCAGCTTCTTACTGATGGTCTGCATATTAGAACTCTCACCCAATTGATTCCATGCATTCCTCAAAAAAGTTCCCCACTAGTCATGCATTTGCAATTTATTCTTAAAACAAAACTCTCCTTTGAACTTACTTTTAATCCCTTCCATCAATAGCACTACAGGATGGTAATCGAAGAAAATAAAATTCTCATGAGAAACAATGGCTTTTAGAAAATAAATTCTCCATTCAGGATTTATTAGACACATGTCCAACCTCTATGCTATGTACCCATGCCCCGTTTTCCCATTATGCCAAGTGAAGCAAAGTCCATTAAAGCCCAAGTCCAGCAAATCATTTTCATTATTCCAATCTATAAAATCCCTTGTGTCTTTGTCAAAACTATATATGCCTCCTCTCTTCCCTACTACTGAAATTAAAGCATTTAGATCACTAATACACATTCAATTCTCCTGCTTTTGAGGTTTGAGAAGGGACCATTTTTCAAAAATTCTCTTCATGTTGGCCACATGAGGGTCTCCATGCAAAAAGAACATATATCAGCTCGTGCCTTTAGCTTTCCATTTATAAAAGGCTATGAATATAACTTTTATCTTTGCACAGTAGTTTCAATTCTATCGAATTTCTCCACCATAAAGGGAGATCTTTAGATAAACCTTCTATCTCTACATGATAATCTTCATCAAAATTAAACTTCCTTCTCCATTTCTCCAACACAACCTTATTATTCTTGGTTTCTATAAGAAAAACCATTTATGGACAATATTGGGAAATGAGTCTCCCTAAATGAGAAACTTTCAAGGCTCACTCAATACCTTAACAGTTCCAACTGAGGGTCGTCATGGCTAATTAGTGGCTTTAGGTGAGCCACCAACACCCTCAGGGAAAAATCTTCTTTATCTTATCCAACCTTTTGTAGCTGAACTCCATTCCTTTTAATGTGATCATATTGCTCCTCAAATCCTATAACTCCAATGTTAGCATTAAGACTAGTAACTTTTGGTTCACATTTGATGCCTCCTCCCTTTGAATGTGTCAAATTCTTGAAGTTCTTCATTATTCTTGCGAGAGTATATAGTTTTTTATTAGGTTTGATTGCATCTACTTTCAAAGACTCTGAATAAGAGTTAAAATCATCCTTCTTTCTAGGACTTATAGTGACCTCTTAGGTAAGCACACTATCGCCGAAACTATTCAAAATAAACTCATCATTAATAGTTACCTCATCTGCCTCTTCAATATTGCAGTTGGGCTCAATGAAAAAATGGGCCTTTTGTTGCTAAATTATTTAAAAATTTAAGATTCAGAGTTGGGTCCTCTACAAGAAGGCCCAAACTCCTCTTCAACTTTTCTAATGACTCTTCCATAATCACCTCCAATTTCCTTTTGCCCAAAACATTATGATCCATAATCCTAAGTTTCACCTCTTTCACCATACACCAACAAGCTTCCCTATAATCTAAATCCACTTTGACTTTCTCAATATCATCTGTCCCATCGCACCTTTTACCCAAATCTCTATCTTCAAGATTTTGTGAGGCTCGAGACTCACAAAGAGGGTCTTTGGAACATGCTCTCTCTGCAAATTACCTGAGCCAATATATATTTTTTGACCTTCTTGACAACTTTATTCGAGTTCATCTTTCTCCATAGTACCTGCTCTCACCTAACTTGGTGGTAGGTATATATTACTCTCCGCCTTCTCTCCATCACCAACAGAAGCATCTTGTTGCTTATTAGGCCTTTGATCAATGATCGACCCTTCAATCTCCTACTACTTATAAACAATAGGAAATATGCTTCGTCATATCTCTCAATTCTCTTTCTTCTTAACTTGGATACTGGCATTAGCAAGCATCCTTTGGTCTTGATCCATGTCACTCTCATTAGTAACTCTTAAAGAAGGCTCATAATTTAGAATCCTTGCAGATAGAGCCATTGAGAAAGGATCTTCATCTTTCCTTTGACAATTTCTAATGATACGCCCAATGACTCCATAAAGATAATAATAATCAGACAACTTCTCGTATTTTATCTTCATTTATCTTATTACAAAAGTCTAACAGTAAACGCCTATCAACTTACAACATCACCTTGATCCTCAAGCAAGTTTGACAGTCGACTATACTTTGAAAGTTCTCATCAAACTCCAACAAACCTTTGAATGGATCCCCTATCATCTCTGCACATTCCTTGTTAATTTGGTCTGGAGGTAAACCCTTAATACGAATTCAGAAAGGACTTTGATCAAAGCTCAGCTGCAAGACAAATCTATTAGGTACCCAATCCACTACCACCAATAGACCATTATCAACACTTCAATGCCTACCATTCAAAACCAACTTCTTATCTTCTTCATTGTTAAACTAAAAAACAAACAGGTTGGCATTCCCCTTTATAACTTCAAACTTCTCTTTAGTCTTTCAACTCTTCCTTACCGACTATTTAACAGTATTGAAACTGGTTGACTTTGAAGATATGAGCCTACTTGCTAGCACATATCTTATCTTCCTCCTGTCTAATGTAGCAGCCTTAGATAAGTCAAGCACCTTATTTTCACATTTAAGGTTTTCAGTTTTATCTATTATAAGTTGTAAAAGGTTTTGTTTTTCTTTATCCTCCTTTATAATTGAAGAAAGATAAAATGGTGACTTGTTGAAGTGGTAGATGAAGGAATAAAGTTACTGACAAAGGAAATAAATAAGTGTAAAAGGATAAATAGAAAAGGATTAGAGGGTTGAAGAAAGGTTAAGATCCAAAACAATATCAAGATGAGTTAAATAATGAGACTCCACTTAAGGGAGAGAATATGGAATTAATATATTTTTTTCTTTTTCTTATCCAAACGGATAAAAAAAAAACTAAATAACAACATATCTATATTTATATTGAGAAAATGTGTGTGTTATGTTACGAGAAAGATGAAACTCATAATCATCTATTCTTTGAATGTTGGGGTAAAAGGATCAATTAGTCACTAAATGTTACTATTTTGTTTATTTTTTTGTCACTAACTGTGAAAATTTTCCAATTTGGTTACTAAATTTTACAATTTATTCAAGGTTGGTCACTAGAGGGTTTGCTCACTAAAATTGCTGAAGTGATATGTCGCGTCTTACTCACTTGCTGACAGTGTTTGACACGCCAACTGATACGTAAGCAAAATTACCACGTCAGCATGGCACATGACATTTTTTTATTTTAATAAATTAAAATAAAAAATTCTCACCTAATAAGATAATGACACCTATGGAAGAAAAGGGAAAAGAGAATCTAACAACCTTTTTTTCATCCAAAACAAAAACGCTAAACATTTTTCTCCAATGCAAATCATACTCGAGCTCATCCTTACCTCAAGCTTGACATCTCTTAACACCTTCCACCCTTCGATATTTGTGCTCTCAACCTCTAGCCACCTTTTAAAGTTACAGGCCTCAAATCGCAGCCCACATCCCTTTGATCTCGGCCCCTCTTCTTGACTCCATTCCATCAAAAACCTCTCATCCGTTCTTGCAAAACCAAACCTATGGTCATAGACTTTGTCACCATTGCACTTAACTCCATAACTATCATATCGAGCTTCACCCTCCATAACATTCATTTTTCAATTAACGGTTCCTAATTAAATTTTCAGCTTTCAGTTAGATTTTCAGCTAATTTTTTCAGTTACTTGTGACAGACAGACCCTTAAATCACAGAAAAAAAGGGAAATAAAAAATCCAATGTCAAGGTCAAGGCTTAACAACATTTTAAATGAAAGAGTGACTTTAGACAAATGAAAAACCACCACGTCACCAATACTCCACATGTACAGATCCCATTGGCTAGAACCATGTCATCTAACTATAATAGATTCAAAAATCTCCTCTCTCAAAAAACCTCAGATTCAACAAATGATTCAACAGATCCATCGTAAAAAAAAAACCCTAATTAATTTCAGAGAACAAAATTTAAAACCCCAATTTGATAAAAATTGAATCAAAGGTGGCTCCTTTAGCTCCACAAGCTTTTTCTAGAAGGAAGCCTTATTCTTTTTCTTCTTCTTCTCCATCATCATCATCATCAATAGTAACTCCAACACGAATTGTGTACAGAGAACCCATACCTTTTTGGCAACAAAATTGGTTCATTGCATTGCTTTTCGCTGTGGCTCTTGCATTTTTCGGTTTATCTATCTTTCTCTTTCTCGATCTTGATCTTGATCAAGAGTCCTTTACTACTACCGCCACTGCTGAAGGCATTGAGGTTCATTTCTTGAATTAATTATTTTTTACCCTAGTTTTTTTAATTTTTAATTGGGTTTTTGTTGAATTTGGTTTGTAATGCTTAAAGGATAGAAATTTGATACATTTTGATGAACATTGAGTTGGTGAGAAATTGATTAATCCATTTCATACCCTAATTTAACTTAGATTATTTAGTTTTTAATTGGGTTTGGTTTGAATTTTGTAGGTAATGTTTAAAGGATAGAAATTTAATGCATTTTGATGAACATAAGCTATTAACCAATAGATTAATGAGTACGTGCCCTAATTTATCTTTAGATTATTTGGTTATTAACTGTGTTTTTACTGAATTTTTATAGTTTTAAAGAGAGCAATTTAATACATTTTTGACGAAATACTGTGGTTAACAAAATCATTTTAAGATGAATTTGATTATCATAACTTTTAAATATCTTAATTTTAAGATGAATTAAGTGATGTGTTTTGTTTTTGTTTAGATTACTTATGGAAAAGTTCTCAAGTTGATGCACGAGAGGACCAAATTTCACCTGCATTCTCATGATGTGCCTTATGGCTCTGGTAGTGGGCAACAATCTGTTATAGGCTTTCCTAATGTTGATGATTCTAATAGTTACTGGGTAAAAATCTCTTCCTTACCCCTTTATGTTTTTTTTTTTATCATTTCCGCATTACCTTATAGTATATTAAAAAAAAGTGATTTAAATAGCATGGAAAAATAATAGAGATTTAAATGTGTGGGTTACTGGAGAGTTCTAGACCATGATTCTGGTCATTATGTCACATAAATCTCATGTTTTAGCTTCTTGAATTGTTTAGTTGGGAAGCTTTTCTATTTCTTAGAATTGATTTCCTGCTAGCAATTTTCTACACGACACCATAACAAGATTACGACACGACACAAATACAAATACGATAACCCGAATATGATATGATTTTATCAAATTATCTTAATTTTCATTTTTTATAAATTTTAACTTATTATAAGTATGACACGAAATCCACCCGAAATGAAAATCCGAACACGACAACACAAATTGCCAGCCCTACCTAGAACTCTTTAGCCTTGATTATTCCTATGAATTTTCATCGATATGTCTCTTATTGTCTATATATTGAAATGGCCCATCTGTTCTGTAGATTGTCAGGCCTGCTCCAGGCTCAAATGACAGACGAGGTGATATCATCAAAACCGGGACAATCATTCGCTTGCAACACATGAGGACTAGAAAATGGCTACACAGCCATTTGCATGCATCCCCAATTTTCGACAACATAGAGGTGAGTATGAGTTTAATTTTTATATCATAGTTAGAAGTGATTTAAATGATTTCTAAATGTTGGAGGCTGGTTGAGTTTCCTAGACATTGTTCTGTGGTGAAATGTGAATGGCTTGTTAACAATCTTAATTTTTTGTCCTGCTTTGCAACAAAAAATTGAATTTTGTGGATGTGGCCTGTTGGCTAAATTACTAATCGAGCTGTACATTTGTCTGGATGTAGGTTAGTTGCTTTGGAGGAGAGTCAGAATCTGATACTAGGGATAATTGGAGGTCAGACTAAAATTTCCTTTGTATATTTTTACATATGCATAGACCTATTCGTTGGCATTATCGAACTTTCAATTTGTGAAGAAAATTCCAAGTTGGGCGAGCCAGGCCTTTGGAAAATTAAGCATTTTTCATGTCAAAGCCCGGCCCATGAACAGGCCTTTTCATCTTTTGTTTCTTTGGAAATTCATGTTCGGTTCTTTTTCCCAGGCTTTTAATTGAAGGGAGTGGGAAGGTTTGGAAGCAAGATCAAAGGATTCAGCTACAACACGTTGACACCAGTGGCTACCTGCATAGTCACGACAAGAAATACCAACGCATAGCTAGGGGCCAACAAGAGGTGAGAGAGAATACTGCAATACTGTTATTAATTTTAAGGGAGTACGAAGAATTAACTTTACTAGATATCCATAAAATTCACGAACTTGGTGTTGGAGCCAGTTAATTTGATTATTTGCATTCATATCTAAGTATGAAATAGAGGGGAAAAAAAACCTAACGTGGGCTCAAGTCGAGCTTTTGAAAAATCTGAGCAATTGAGCCGAGTTGAGCTTGAACTTGGCATTGTGTTGACTTGATTTAACTTTCACTCGTTTAAGCTCATACTCTCAACTCGATTGAGCATTAATTCATAATTTTGCTCAAACACGAACTTGAATTATAGTTTGAGTTGTTCAAAACTCGAGCTCAAACTCTAGCTTTTAGTACTCAAAAACTTGAGTTGGCTTGAAAATTTTCACTCTCATAGCTGCAGTGAATTTATGATGTTGGCAATTACTTCTAATTACAACTCGCTGATCTCTCAACTTATGCATACAGGTTTGCGGTGTCCGAGAAAAGCGGGCTTATAACGTTTTGCTGGCAGCAGAAGGCATGTACCTCCCAGTTACAGAGACCAAATATATATATATTGTTTTACTTTGTAGAGGCAGGTGCATGGGTTTTGAATTTGCCGGTGGGGTGCCGGTTATTATAATAGTTGTGTAGACGCTGTTATCAAATGAGGATAATAGCTAGATTGCTACTAGTGCTAATTGTTT
>CAOJBK011215789.1:0-11400 GCA_948294925.1 Codiaeum variegatum | reverse complement strand
TTAATATAGGCGTCATGTAGCAAGAAATTATGGCGCGGCAAAGATATAGAGAGGGAAATGAAAAGTGACTGTGAGGTGTAGGTTTTATATAGTCAATAAGGGTAATTTAGGTATTAAATTAATTATTTTATATTAAAATATTAAAAATGAAAGAAAAAATTAGAAAAGGGTAATGAATTAGTAGATTTATCTTTGCTATTACTTGAAACCAATGCCTAAATTGTAACGAAGAGGCAGTCTCTTCCATATTTTCCATGCTAATTCGCATATAGATATCAATTATGTGGAGTGTTATACATTGTTATATTCACTTAACCTATGCTTAAACTTTAAGGTTTTGAATTTTGGCATGCTTGGTCATAACATCTAGTATCCTGTTAGTTGATAATGTTTGAAAAAAAATTGATGTTACGACGTTGATTTGTTAAGAATAGGAGTTATTCGCACCAATGGTTACTAATCATTTTTTTGCCTTTGGGTTTTTATCATCGTTTTTTTCTTGTGCTTAATGTTAGTTTATATGCTATTCCTTTCTTGTATAGTAATGCACACGATTGTTTAGAATTTTTTGAGTTGGATGAATTCCTAAATTTCTGTAGTTTCAAAAAATACTGCAAATTCCAATTTTGTTTTGTTTCTTGAAGGAAGCCAATATTCAAGATAAAATTGAAGCACAAGTTCAATCCTCTAATGATATTTCCAGGCAAGTTCAGTGGCCAAATATGGAAACCCCATCACCACCAAAGAATCCTGCCCTATATGACCATTCTCCACTTATTCATTCTGAAAAAGCATAGCCACCAGTATCGGAAGATGTTCCATGTTTTTCTGAAGATAAAACCTCTCATATAAAGCTTGAAATGCAGTTTCCCTCCTCTTCTCAGAACTCAGCGGCAGGAGTCAACTTTCTACAATTGTTTTCTCCAAGAAAAGTTGAATCTCTTCAAGGTCGAAGGTGCAAGCCTTGTTATGGATGGCTTAGCAGTGATGATGAGGAAAAGCCTGATCTAGTGTACCCAATAGCAGCTGATTAACACCCACTTCTTCTTGTTAACCATTTTGTTCTACTATGTAAATGTTAAATCCAAAATTTTCTGATACTTTTGCTAACCAGAAAAGATCAAAAGGCTTCAGCTTGGAATTGATAGACATGTTAAACAAATCTGATAGATGATGAGAGATACCTTTTGGTGTGAATTTGGAAAGGGTAGAAAATTTGGAATTGAGTCCCATGAAGATGTTAGGATTTTAATCTTGGTTAGTAAGTAAAATTAGTAGATTAATTAAAGTAAATGTTATCCTTATGTTCCAACTGCGAGGAGAGGTTATTGTCTTTACTCAGTTTTGCTCAGGCTGAGCTTGCTATTGGAATTGTATTAAGTGTAATCTTTTCTCTTCCTTTCAGTTTTAAGATTCATTAGTTGGCAAAGATTCATCCATGCAACAGTGTTATTTAATTATGTTCATTAATGTAGTTGCTAATTTACATAAATAATGGAAATGCAAGGAATGTTTTCGTCAAAACACACTTATTTCATTTCTTTCATCAAAACCCACTTATCTCATTTCTTTCTTCTTTTTCGTCAAGTCCGCAACAGGGCTATTTTAATATGTTAAGATATATACAAAAATAATCTGTTAATATTTTTTTATTGTTTTTAAATTGGCTCACATATATGATTTTCAAAATTATGAGAAGATTAATGATACAGGTCACAATGAACAAGACCCAAGAAGCTTATCAGATTATTAGGAATAGCAAAAAACGATAAGTCCAAACCCAACCTTCTGAGGAGGGCTCTTTGGCATGTTTCTTACCGAAGATATCCCCAAGGTGGGGCTCACTTTGCTAGTTAGAAAGAATATTCTGAGGACACATGTCCTCAGCTATTTAGGCTACTTGTCACACGGCTACTCTATGACCACTTGATACCATGCTCAGCATTCGCCACGTGGCACCTTAAACAGCGAGACAAGTGTCCCAAAGCTATCACACAAAGCACTATAATTATCCAATAATGACACACATTTTAAGGCATGCAACTTTAACCTTAAACACTCTAGAAATTCATTTTTCTAAATGCTCACATGGACATAAAGTATCTTAGTCTATTACTAACTTGAGTATCGGAGGGCCTTTGCTATGCAACAAGCTTAGCCCTCTTAGCTCACATCTGTTCATTATGCAGGCATCAAATATCTGATCCAGTCCAAGTCCAAAAATCGAAAGTTGTTAGGCATATAGCTTATAAAGTGGCACCGTCAGTGTGAAATAATTAAAACTTTTTCCCGGTCTCTAAGTAATCATTCTCTTCTCTCTCTTTTAAGGATAGCCACATCGGCTTTCCTTTCTTAATTCATAAAGCTTGCACTTCTAAAAAGTCTCAGCTATGGATAACCCCCAAGATACCAGAAATCACAATATCGACCATTCACCAAGCCACCTTACTAGCAACAATACCCATGAAACTACAACCATAAATACAAACACTATAACCATCCCTGACCTACCAACACCTTTCCAAGCCCTAGATGACCTCCTCAGAAACACCCAATCAAATCCCATCCTAATCACACCACACCAAGCCTCAACTAGCGTACCTTCAAGCTTATCACCGGAGGTTTAGAGTGCTATCCTGAGTGCACTAACACCATTCTTATAGCTCCTATAAAACCAAAGTCCTCCGAGGCAACAAATGAATGAGACCATGCCAATCAACCCACCTAGAATCACCAAAACACGGCTATTCCAAACACCTGAAAGGGGGAGGGAGGATAAGCCACAAGCATCAGCTAGCAGTTTGAGGTCGGAAATAAGGGTCGTAGGAGGTAATCATGTGGATCCAACAGGTAGAGTAGAAGTAGAAGATGGAAGGCAAGAATGGGATAATAAAAATAACAAGGTAGAAAGAAGCTCAACAGATTCTACAGAGTCCAAGCCTGAAGGGGGGAGGCTAGGAGAAGAAGAGGGGATCACTCCAGGAGAGAGCATGGTAGGAGGACTCATCATAGGTCTCGATCCCGAAGAAGGGAACATGAGGCTACATGCCAAGGGTCAGGGATGTGAGGGAGATGATGAAGCAGTATATGGAGGAACTTGAGGGGGAAGATGAGATTTGGAGAAAAGGATTTGAGGTTGGAGTTGAAGTCTCTATTTATCTGAAGGGTAGCAGATTATCAAATGCTAAGCAAATTTAAAGCTCTGAATATCACCAAATGCACAGGGTCCACGGATTCGAGAGCTCACATTCTTAACTACAAGTATGAAATAGAACTCCAGACCAAGGATGACGAGGCATTGTGTAGGGCCTTCAGGGGGTCGTTAGACATAGCGGCCATGAAGTGGTATGATGGTCTGAAGGAGGGGAGCATAGAGAACTTCCAATAGTTAGCTAAGAACTTTATGAGGAGTTTCGCAGCCATCATCCCTATAGAGATGCAAACGCAAGCTTTAGAGCTTGTTAAGAAAGGCCAGGATGAATCCTTAAGGGACTTCCTAGCAAGATTTAATGTGGAGGCATTGAAAGTGACTCATTTGGATCAGGCCAGAGACGTAGAGCTTTACAAAAGTGCATAGCACATGCATACTTATTTTAGAAGCTATCTCAGGAGCTTCCTAATAGCCTCGAAGAAGTTATGTCAATAGCCCAGAAGTACATCCGGCAGGATGATGCCTTCCGAGTAAGCCAATTTTCTCAAAAGTGAAAGGGAAAGGAGGAAGACATCCTATCAAAGAAGAGAAAAAAAGGAGAGACCGGAGGAGTTAGTGGTTCGAAGGGCGCAGCTCCACAGAAGGAGAAGGGAAAAGAGCCAACCAAGACAACCTTCGCCATGACTAAGTTAACCTCACTAAATGCTAGGCCTAAGACCGTTTTTGCAGCCTTCTAGGACCATGTCATATGGCAGAGGCTAAAGCCAATCAGAAAAGACCATGATAAGAGGGATAATATAAAATTCTGTAAGTTCCATAACACCTATGGTCATACCATGGACTCTTGCAGACACCTGATGGAAGAAATAGAGCAGTTGATCAAATAGGGTTATATAAGGAGATTCGTGAGAGATAATCAAGATCCAGAGCCACCAGTGGTCAATGATGGAACCACAGGGGATATAGATTGCTTAACGGGGGCCCCTCAAGAGGAGTAAGTGAATGTGAAAGGAAAATCCATCTCTCAAAGTGGGGAAACTTCAAAGTTTATGTTCTATAATGGCCATAAGCAATGGGATGAAGAAGAAGGGCCAACGCCAAGGAAGGTAGACCCGATCGTCATCAAAGTCATCATCGCCAACTACAATGTCCAAAGAATCTTAGTGGATAATGGGAGTTCCACTAACCTATTATCCTTTGAGGTTTATCAGAAGATGGCAATTAAAGGGTATGAGCTGAAGGAATTGAAGAATCCAGTCTAGACCTTAGACAAAACAGAAATCCCAGCAGTAGGATATATCCAGCTGCCCTTCATTATAGGGGTAGCTTTGAAGAGTGTGACGGTCATGGAACTCTTCGTTGTGGTAAAGATCCCAATGGCTTATAATGTACTGATGGGAAGACCGTTGCTCAGCAATTTGGATATGGACACTAATGTACAAAGAGGAAGGTTGAAAGTCCCTTTGCCCAAAGGAACGGAATTTTGTGTATACAACACTACGAAGCAGGAGTCTGGGGAAGACTTCACTCAAAAAAGAAAAAGTTTGATCCACATACAGACAGAGGAGGTATGTATGGTCCAAGAAGAGGTGAAGATAGAGGACCATAGAGCCCAGTCGTTAGGATAGTTGGAATCATTTCCAGTAGATGAAGGGATCCAAGAAAGAAGCTTGAAGGTAAATCGAGGATTGGAAGAACAGGATGAGGCTAAAGAGTTCCTAATAAGCCATAAGGGAACTTTTGCCTTAGACTCCTCAGAGATGCCAGGGATTAGCCCCAAAGTGGTGATGCATAAATTCAATGTAGATCCAACCTTTAAACCTATAAAGCAGAAGAAAAGGTGCTTCGGTGCGGAAAGACATGCAATTATTAATGAGGAAGTGGAGAAGTTGATGGAGGCAGGGTTCATCCGAGAGGTTCAGTTCCCAGAGTGGCTGCCAAATGTGGTCTTGGTGAAGAAAGCTAATGGGAGCTATAGAATGTATGTGGATTTCATCGACTTAAATCAAGCCTATCCCAAGGACTCTTACCCATTGTCAATGATAGACAAGTTGGTGGATTCCACGGCGGGAAATAAATTCCTCTCATCTCTTGATCCTAAATAGGGATATCACCATATTAGGATGGACCCAAAAGATGAGGAGAAGACCACGTTCATCACCGAGAAGGGCATATATTGCTATACCTCTATGCCTTTTAGCCTCAAAAATACAAGTGCAACATATCGGAGGTTGGTCAATAGAATTTTCAAGGATCAACTAGGAAAGAATCTGAAGGCCTATGTTAATGAGATGATTGTAAAAAGTAAAACTTCAGGGAGCATATAGAAGATTTAAGGGAAGTCTTAGAGGTGATGGATCATTATGGAATAAAATTGAACCTCGAGAAGTGCACCTTTTTCATTCTAGGTGAAAAATTCCTCGAGTACCAGGTGAGTGAAAAAGGAATTAAGGCCAATCTAGATAAAGTGAAGGCTATCGTAGACATGCCAGCACCAAGGAATGTGAAGGAGGTGCAAAAGTTAACTAGGAGGCTGGTAGCCCTTAATCGATTCATGTCTAAGGAAATAGAAAAGTATCTGCCATTTTTTAAGAAGCTAAAGAAGAATGTATCTTTTGAATGGTTAGAGGATTGTCAGAAGGCCTTCGAAGAGCTCAAGAAGTACCTAGGGTCAGAACAGGTGCTGTGCAGACCACTACTCGGGGAAGAAGTTCTTATATACCTATCTGCTTCCCAATATGTGGTCGGGGCAGTACTAGTAAAGGAGGAAGAAGGGATTCAAAGGCCAATGTATTACTTTAGCAAATTTCTACAAGGATCGAAGATGAATTACTCACCCATTGAAAAATTGGCTTAAGCTCTTTTATTTTTCTGCTAGAAATTTAAAGTATACCTCCAAGCGCACCAAGGGGTAGTAGTGACTGACAAATGGCTTCAGAAAACCCTCCACAAGCCGAAAACCTCAGGAAAAATGTTATGTTCATCTGTAGATCTCGGACAATACGCTCTGCAATATCGGCCTAGAACAGCAATTAAGGCCCAAGCATTGGCCAACTTCATCTCTGAATGCTTATTTCCAGAAGAAGTTGGAGAGGGATCCAAGGAATACAAAGCTAAAGCAAGCTTATCAATCACTTGGGAGTAGTATGTTGATGGAGCTAGCACTCAGAGAGCCAGTGGGATAAGGATCGTCCTCATAAGTGGCATAGGAGTCCTCCTCGAATATGCCTTGAAGTTAGACTTCCCCACCACAAAAAACACAGCCAAGTATGAAGCACTGATACATGGAATCAAGCTGGAAAACTTCCTCTGTGTGGAAAATTTATGCATTTGCAGTGATTCACAGTTAGTCTTGAGGCATAATGATGGAATATTCGAGGTAAGGAAGGAAGAGATGGTAAGGTATCTAGCCGTCGTCAAAGGGAAAATTCAGAAGATGCAGAAAAATAGGGTAAAAGAGGCTCAAAAATTGCCTAGCAGACAACCTGAGTAAGTTAGCAGCAGCACACCCCTTGGGATATCCAAATAAAGTCTTCATCGGATCCCTATCAACCCCCAACATCGATGAAGGAGAAGATGTCATGGAAGTAGAAGAAGAACCAAGCTAGATAGACCCAATCAAAGCATACTTAGAAAGAGGAGAGCTACCTCAGGATCCACAAGAAGTGAAGAAGGTCAAAAGGCACAGTGCCCACTTCTCCATTCACCACAATACCCTCTACAAGTGAGCATACTCGCTCACTTGGATCAAGTGTCTTAGGCCAAATGAAGCTAAGTATGTCCTCCAAGAGATTCACGAAGGATCATGTGGGATGCAAAAAGGAGGGAAAGAATTAGCAGCTAAGGCACTTCGATAAGGCTACTCTTGGCCAAGGATGAAAATTGATGCAAGATCCTTGGTGAAGAAATGTCCATCATGCTAGAAATTTGCGAATTTGATAAACTCACCAGGCATAGAGCAAGTTCCCATATACATCTATGGCCCTTCTCTAGATGGGGAATAGACATTGTGGGTCCCCTACCGATAGCTCCAGGACAGAGAAAGTTCTTAATAGTAGCAGTAGAGTACTTCATGAAGTGGGTCGAAGCAGAAAGCAACCATCTCAACTGATAACGTCATCAAATTCATATGGAGAAACATCATTTATAGATTTGGAATTCCCTATCAACTCATCAATGATAATGGGAAGCAGTTCGATAATGCAAAGATCAGGGAATTCTGCGAAGAGTTAAGCATCAAATAGCATTTCTCCTCAGTAGCCCATCCCCAAACCGATGGGTAAATGAAGTTACAAATAGAACTATCCTCTAAGGGATTTAGAGGAGATTAGAAGGATATGGAAGAGATTGGGTCAAAGAGTTCCATCATGTACTTTAGGCATATTGAACAACACTAGGGAGTAGACAGGTGAAAACCCCTTTGCACTGACCTTCGGTATCGAAGCTGTTATCCTTGTTGACATAGGGTTGCCCAGTGGAAGAGTCCTTTACTGTAATGATGACGAAAATGACTAGCTAAGAAGGATCAAATTAGATATGTTGGAGGAACTAAGGGGAGAGATAATCATCAAAACCACTGTATACAAAAGAAGGACAGCATTATACTTTACCATGAATGTGAAGACCATAAATTTTGAAGAAGGTAGTCTAGTGATGAGAAGCCTCGAAGCAACATGTATAAGAGAAGGAATTGGAAAGTTAGCCCCAAAATAGGAAGGGGCCTTCAAAGTTCAGCAAGTGATCGAGCCTGGAAAAAAATAAAATAGACTCTAGAAGGCACATAGATACCTCACACAAGGAATGTACAACATCTAAAAATGTACTACCAAGGATATTAAAATTAATGAAAAGTTACCTTCTAACTCTAAAATATGTGTTTAATTATTTCTGCTTTTTTCTTTAAGATCTGCTTGACAGGTAAAAGACCTTCTCTGGGAGGAATTAAGTCCTTGATGAAGGATATAAGACCTGTTTGATAGGCAAAAGACCTTTCCTAGGAGGCATTAAGTCCTTGATGAACGACATAAGACCTACTTGACAGGCAAAAGACCTTCCTTAGGAGGCACTAAGTCCTAGATGAAGGACATAAGACCTGCTTGACAAGCAAAAGACCTTCATTGAGAGGTGCTCAGCCCTTAATGAAGGACATAATACCTGCTCGATAGATAAAAAAAACCTTATTTAGGAGGCAATCATCTTTAACAAAGGATACAAAACCTGCTTAGATAGGAAGTTAATCTCCCTAATAAGGCATGAACATAAGATAATAAACGCTTTGAATCTATAATGTTTCGATAAAAGATAAATTCAAAGAAAAAAAGAATAATCCTAAAGAAGAATTGAGCTTCGGAGAGTAAAAATCACATAACCATTCAACCAAAATTGAATAAAAGAAGATTTTCATTAAGATAATAATAATTTAAAAAATTATACAACTCACCAATATACAAAGATTTACAAGAGTACAATAGATGAAGAAAAGGTTACTGGGGATCTGGACCACCCTCTTCGAGGTCCGCATCATCACCTAGATCTTCAGTCAATGAGGAAGGAAGATCATTGTGTTTATCAACTTTGAAGGTGAGCGAGGAAGGTTGAGGCAGTGCGTTAAGATAAACGTCAATGCTAGGGACCAGGACCTTCTTCAGCTCATGCAACTTGAAGGCATTAGCCTCTTTGGGATGCTTGGCAATAATCTCCTTTACACTCTTATTTTGCTAAAGCATCCCGTGCAAGACCTCCCTCTTCAACTAGTGGGAGGTAAAGAAGTCTCTGATGGCTCTGTGCACCCTGTTTGCATGCCTCTTAGCCTGCTCAAATAATGACTTTAAAATTTTCTAAGGGAGGCAAAGTTCACGGTGAAGCTTATCCTTCTCCTCTTGGAGGCTATGGTTCTACCCTTCGAAGGTGACTATCTTATTGTTTAAGGAGGCAACAAGTGCCTCCTACTCCTTCAGCCTGGCTTGAAGGTCCTCAACTTCCTTCAGAGCTTGCCCCTTATCTCGCAGGGCACTCTCAACATCAGCAGCCACCTTATCGCTGGGTCACAATAAACAAGGCCCAAGAAGCTTACTAGATCATTAGGAATAGCAAAAAAATGACCAGCCTAAGCCTAACCTTCCGAGGAGGGCTTTTCGGCATGTTTGGTACCGAAGAGACCCCCCAAGGTGGGGCCCACTTTGCTAGTCATGAAGAATATTCCCAGGACACGTGTACTCAGCTATTCAGGCCTCTTGTCACACGACTACTCTGAGATCACTTGATACCATGCTTAGGATTCGCCACATGACACCTTAAACAGCGAGACAAGTGCCCCAAAGCTATCACACAAAATACTATAAATATTATATGATGGCACAAATTTCAAAGTATGCAACTTTAACTCTAAACACTCTAGAAATCCATTTTTCTAAAGGCTCACAAGGGGCCTAAGGTATTTTAGTTCATTACTGACTTAAACGTCTGAGGGCCTTTGCCAGGTAATAAGTCTGACCCTCTTAACTCATATTTATTCATTGTATAGGTATCAAACATCTTATCTATTTCAAATCCAAAGATCGAAAGTTGTTAAACATATAGCCTATCAATTAATATTCAAAATTATTAAAAGATAATAATTAATTTTAATTAAAATTAAGAATAATAGCTCAAGTTTGTTAAAATATTAAAAAAATGTATAAAATAAAAATACAATTGCACAAATTGCATATAAATGATTAGCATTGAGAAGATGGGATTTTGATATTATATAAAATTTTCTCAAGATTCTAATTTTCTATTTTCAATAAACTCCATATTATAATTCTAAAATTATAAATTCAAGTTACCTGATAATGGATTTTTAGAGACTAAAATTTTTCTTCTTTTGATAAGTAATAGACTTTTTTTTTTTTTAGAAATAGATAAGCAATAGAGTATAGATTGCATGAGAATGAGAAATTGGAAATGAAAAAATAGATAGAAACAACAATTTCTTATTGGCAAAAACAAAAATTATATCAACTAAAAAAAATTATATAAAGGAATAGTTTTGACAATATTAAGTATCAGAAATACTTAAAGACATTAAACTAATTGAGCAAAGATGAGACTCTAGAGGGGTAGCCAACTTAGGTAACAGTCTAGGGCTTTCCAAATTAAATAGATCTCATAATTTAAAAATTTTAATGAATGATAAGAACAATTTTATATCAAATAAAATTATACTTATTTATCTAACTTTTTATATTTTTATTATATCTTTTAATAAATAAAATAATTTTTTTCACTATTTTCAAAAATTTGATTAGAAAAATTGAAGAATTGAAAATATAATTAATAGAAATTTTTTAACTTTTATATTAAAATTGAAATTGATAGAAAGAGTTTATTTTGTTAAAGAATTTATTTTTTAAAGTTAATATAGTCAATATATTTATTTTTAATATAATTAATTTAATTTTATTTGATATGTAATAAGGTATATGGTAAAAAATATTTTTTTTTCACATAACATTAAACACTTAAATTTCTTTTATATTTTTTTCAATATTATTTTTCCTATGTTATTACTATGAATATTATTAAATTTTATCATTAATTTGATATTAATGAATTATAACTTATTGGATTAGTATTAAATTAATTATTGTATTTATATTATCAATTTTATCAAAACTATATTCACTAAAAAAATTATATTAAAAATAATAGAATTTTTTTATATTGTTTAGGCAAAATAATACAGTCGGCCTTGCTATAGCGTGTCGTGTAAGATCTCGAAAGAGGGCAAAGCACTATGTCAAAAGTTTTTAAAAGTAATTTCATACTCCATATTTGAATTTGAGATCTCTAGTTAATCCTATGAAGCACCGACACTTCAAAATGAATGAAAAGTCAGTGTCTAACACTCTTTCGACATCGACACGTGTTCGACACATTTTTGCCGTGTCCGAATATTTTATTTTTTTTTGGACACGGCAAGACACCTTTTAGACACTCTGGGTTCAAATTTTAAATTATAAAATTTAATAAGTGTTATTTTAAAAAATTTTCCTTCTTTTTTTAAATAAAAAATTATTTAACCTTGTTTGAATACTTATTTTATCGTCCCCATACCATTTTTTTTCATCGAGTTAGAAGAGAAAATTTAAAAAAAAAATAAAGCTAATATATATGACGTCTACTTCCAGTAAAAAAGAAGGAAATATTATCATATTTTAAACATTAATCTCCTAAGTATTTTTGTTTTGTTCATGGAAAATTAGTTT
>CAOJBK011214322.1:0-14731 GCA_948294925.1 Codiaeum variegatum | reverse complement strand
TACGCCAGCAAGTCGTTTCATGGCTTCAACTCAAAAATCATGTTTTTCTTTATTTTTCTTTATTCATTTGTTATTTATGTTCTTATTGTTTAGTTCACTTTGTTTATTATTTGCGATTGGTTGTGATTTCAATTATTGTTATTTCAATTGTTGTATTTGTATTGGGAAATGTGTGCTCTCTTAGATTTGAAGAATGGATGGAAGATCCCTTGATTTGGGAATGTGTGTCTTTCCCAAAACCTGAAATGGGCTAGAGAAAAGACTCTTGATTTCTTTTCCTGTTTACAACTTTATGGTTTGTCATGCATTATTATCTTGCCCATGCATTATATTTGCCATGAATATCTGTTCATGCATCACGTTGTATGTCGTGCATACACGAAAATAAGATTTTAACCAAAATCACTTTGTTTTAAGCCAAAAGTAGTTATTTAAAATGGTCAATACTATTTTTCATAAAAATTATTTTTTATCAAATCACGAATTTCTGAACCCCTTTAGTTCATGACTAAATCTTTACTAAAATTAAGCAAAATTATTCATAATTTTCCTAAAAATAGATTTAACTCGAACTGGTTTCTTAATTATCATAGAAAATCATTTTTTCTTAAAGATGAGGTGGCGACTTTGTATACTAAACACATCACGTGCACACTAACGAACACATTTGGACGCACAAATGTGGAACCCAACCATAATCCGCGACGCCATGCGTAATCCGACCCTTCGTGGTTGGTTTCCTCGACCATAAGCTCGAAGGCGAGCTAGGAAAATCCCACAGGTCGCTTGAACGTGGCCTCACATTAAGGACCTCTTTGATGCCGTTAAGTGAGAAAAACTCAATTTTGTAGGGTAATAATAATAATAATAATAATAATAATAATAATAATAAGTCCATTAGGTTTAGTTAAAGTCACGATTTGATCCTTGCATTTTCAAAATAGGTTATTTAGTCCCTATGCTTTATTTTTTTATATATAGTTTTGTCCTTCTATTATAAACCATAAACTTCTCTATTAAAAATTGATAAAAAGTCTAAGATGCCCTTCATTAGCATTTAAAATTTTAATTATCTATCATTTATACAATCTCCTTTAATTTAGATGAACTTAAATAATTTAAAAATTAAACATCAAATCATACAAGAAAATTTAAGGAAAAAATAGAAGATTATTGATTTATATTGTTTTCATAAAATTAGTCATACAAATATGAAATTAATCCATTCAACCACACCTAGAGACAACAAAAACTTACCTATTACATACAACAAAAAGACATCCTAGTATCTTGGAAAAAAAAAAGATATACAAAGAAATCCGATGAAGAATCAACAAATCAACTTAGTAGAGAAGGAGAGAGAGAGAGAGAGAGAATCAACAAATTAATAAAATCCTCTGAATAATTAATAAATCAAACCAAAATTTATACAAAGAAAATCGATATTGGCCATACAAATCTGAAGAATCAAAAATTAATTTTCAAATTATAGTGAAAACAACAAGTGAAAATGAATCAATTTTTGAAATCTAAAATTTCAGATTATCCGTTTTTGCTTACATTCGTTACATTCAGAACTCGATCTCCGCTTCTGATTTGAATAAGCAGTTTTTTGGATTCTCGTCACTTGCTTCGTTGGTTTCTCCTTGGTGGAATAATATTCCTCCACAATAGCCTCTGCTTTCGCAAAATCAACAATCATTTTTGCAAAATAATAAGGGATATTTCCATCACCAACATCGAAACAACTGCAATATGGACAATGGTATTAGCTCCATTTCTTCTTGGCGACTAAGGCGAAGCAATAACTGATGCCATTATCGAGCTTTCAAGTCCAGTCAATTTCTTCTTCTTCCTATTATCCTTATTTTAATCATCTACTTCCTTTCCTCTGATTGCGGCTCATTCGTCTCCTCCATTTTCTCTACTAAACCTGACACCATTCATAGTGTCAGTGGCTCACCGGTAAGTGTCGCTTTGGTTCCAGTTTTGATCTTGTTTTTGTTTTATAATCATGCATCTATCTACAATGACGATGATGCGTAAGAGGGAGAATTAGAAAAGATTTTTGAAAATTGGAAAAAAAAAGAAGAGATTGAGAAGAGGAAGTGATGTTTGGGCATTACTTAGGATACTTTAGGTAATAGAAATAATTATAATATTTCTTAAATAATTATTTTTTTTAACAGAAAGTATTCAAAACACTAAAAAAATAATTCCATTATTTAATAGAATTAAAATATAGGGACTATATAACCTATTTTGAAAAATGTACATACCAAATCATGATTTTTACTTTTTTTTGTTTGTTGAAAAATAAATAATGACTTTTACTAAATTTTAGAAATTAAATAATAATAATAATAGTTAATTATAATTTGGATGTCTAAACTTTTCAGTTTTTACTAATATGATGTCTAAATTTTTTTTAATTCAATTTCATATTTTAACTTTTAAAAAAGTAATAATATGGTGTTTTTGACATTTTTTAATACCATATCCTTTTTTTTATAATGTTAATTGATATTATTATCCTTATTTTAATTTTTAATTAATATTCTAATTAATTATTAAAAATAATTAAAAAAAAATTATAAATTATAAGATTAAAAAAATAGTTTTTGTGGATATATTAGAAGATTAAAAAATTAATTTTATTTAATAACTAAAAATAAAAAATTAAAAGATTAAACTAGTTTTTTTAACATTTCACTAACAATAAATAAGTAAAATATTAATGTGTGTTTAGATGGAAACTTGTTATAAAAATATTTATAAATGGTCACATTAAGTTAAGTAAATAATCATTTAAATGGATGAAATATAATTATCACCGAAATTTTTAATAAGAATTATTTTGATAATATTATTATTTATTCTATTAATAAATTATGATTTATTGAATATTTATCACACTAAACCAAATATTTATTTTTCATAGTAAAAAAAAATTTCAATTAACGTGACATAATTTATCCATTAAATTAAGATAATAATATTAATTAATATTAAAAAAGTTGATGCAGCATTAAAATTTTCTTAAAATATCATATTTATACTTTTTAAAAAATTGAAACATTAAACTGAATTTAAAATAAAAAACAGTTGAAAAATCATATTAACAAAAACCGATAAGTTTGAACACTAAAATAATAATAATAATAATAATAATAATAATAGTAATAATAATAATAATAATAATAATAATGTCTGCTTCCTCATTTCTTGAACCCTACTGCTTTGTGTCTCGTATTCCTTAAACCCTGAACTCTGCTAATGGAAGACGATACCACCACCATGGAACCGAAGCTTGACACTCATTCAACAGAAGTACCAGAAACTTCATTCAAACACGACTCTGATATCTGCCGGCAACTCTTCTCTCGATATTCCACCTCTAAAGCCCCTCACCACAGCCACCTCCTCGCAACCGCTGCAGCCATTCGTTCCATCCTATGCGCCGAGTCACTCCCTCTTACTCCGCCTGCTTACTTCGCTGCCTCAATCGATAATCTCTTCGATTCTGAAACCCTTGATTCCACAGCGATTGCGGCGCTTTTGTCGTTTGTTTCAATACTAGTGCCATTGATTCCAGATAAGGGGATTGATTGTGATAAGGCGAGTGAGGCTGTATCAGTATTAATTGCACTGATAGAGAGAGATGGGTTAGGAGTTGCGAGCGTGACTGGAGTGGTGAAATGTTTGGGGGTTTTGATTGTAAGATTCTGTGATTTGGAGAATTGGGACTCTGTGAAAATAGGGTTTGAAACTGTACTTAAATTCTCCATTGATAAGCGTCCCAAGGTAGAAAAATTACATTCACTAATTGAAACAGAATGGTGCTTTAATTTGTTAGATTTGTTGGAAATTTCAGTTTGTTTCTTCCTTGTTTCAGGTCCGGAGAAGTGCTCAAGATTTCCTTGAAAAGGTTTTCAAGTCTCTTTGGTCTTCTTCCGTTATAATAGAACCAAGCAGATTGGTGCTTTTAATGCTCAAAGCTCACATGCCCACGGCATTGCTACTAAGCAAGTTAAAGGTTGTGGATGCTTCTAAAGATGAAACATTGTCAAAACATGGACATTTAGATGTTCTCCATATGCTAAATTTGCTGAAGCTTACTATTCCATATCTCTTTAATAAAATTGGTTCGAAAGTACTTTCGAAACTACTTAAGCTCATGCATCCACAGTTCTCAGAACTTACAAGACATATTCTTAAATGTATTGAAGCATTTTTCGAGAGTTCAAGAGAGGAAGTAATTGCTCCTCATATTGAGAATATTATAGATTCTCTTTCTGCATATGTATCTTCTGGAGAGGTGAATCCAGCAGATACTGTTATCTCTTCTGTAACTTTGTTAAAAATTGCTTTGGGAAAAGATTGCTTTGGATCAAGTTCATGGACAAAGCATCTTCCCAAAGTTTGTGGTTCCATTGTAGCAGGTACGCTTCTCTGCTGTTACGCATTTTTGGTGTTATGTTATTTCCCGTGAATCTTTAGTTACTACCTCAAACTTTTGTATTGGTTTTTTAATTTCTTGTGTCTTAAATAGTGTGTAGTAACATATTATTCAGCTCTCACATGCGTTTGATTCATGTTGTTTAATAAGTTGATGGTCCTTGAATTTGCTTAATTTTTTGAAAACTAAAAAGCACTCTCATTTCTGATCATTCTAACCTTGTGTTAGTTTTGTTAATTTTTGGGGTAGAATTGATGTTTCAGAACATGCCACCTCTTACCATCTGTTAGAAATCAGACAATTATTTTGGAGGTCTCTTCCCTCGGATTATTAACTTGGACAGTGCTCAGTTCATCAATTGCCTTCTCAAACTATTTCTGCAACATTTTTCATCTCTATCAATCCTATGATCATGAAAATATTAATTTTATACAGAATATAATGTTGCTTAAGGGCCATTTGCTTAAGGGCCATAATTCTTATGAAACCATGAAAGTAGAGCTGCTAGGAATAAACAACTGTAAAGTGCATATGTACGTATTTGCTGCGATTATGAGCTTCATTAGCTTGAATTATTAAGTCACTTCAAATTGAGGTTGTTCATTTTTTGGTTTGCCTACGCAATGTTATTGATGTCCTCATTTTAATTTTATTTTTTTTAATTTCATGCTATAGAAATTTGTTGCGAAGGATGATCTTTCTGTGCTCCTCTATGATTTTCTGATTCATGTCATCTTAATCATGTTGATCTAGGTCTTTTAACTTGTGAGACTGGCACTGCATCACAGACTTCAGATATCATGAAGGGGATTATCAACCATTTCATATATCCCAAAAAGCTCTTGGCCAGTGAAAGTGAATCAATTGAAGATGTCAGTGAAGAACGTGAGGAAGCAAAGATGATAAAATCAATATGTGATACTTTTGAGAGTGCTCTGAGCTCATATAATGGAATTCCAAATGAGCCCCTTTTGGAAGTGATATCTGCTTTATTCCTGAAGCTTAGTAAGTGGTATTTGTATATTTGCATCTAGTGTATCTAAATCATCTTATCATTTCTATGTATGCAACATGGTTATGCTTGCTTCAATCTTCTAGGATGCCTAAATGCATTGATAGTTGTTCAGAAAGAGCTTGAATAATACAATACTTACAGCCCGTTTAGTACTTGGAATCGTAATCTAATTTTAGGTTGAGTTAAATCATAAAATGAGCAGTTTTAAACCTTAACTGATAAAAATTTTTTAATCCATAGGATTAATAATCTTATTTTCATAATTCTATATTTGATAGCATGAATTAATGAGTGAGATAAAAAAAAGAAGAGAGTTTTTTTAAGTAATAGTTAATTGTTTACTGTTAGGTGGCTGGTTTATATCGCTTGAGTGTGGAATGTCTGAGGAAAGTAGTGATGAAATTACCCAAATAATTACTCATTTTCTCTTAGGTGGCTGGTGTACAAAACGGGTGAAATGGTTAGCTGGCAGGTTTGAAATGGCTGGCTCTAAGGGGGTTTGTAATTAGTTGGCATGTTTGCAAAATGGCTGTAAGAATATAATTGTTAATACTGTTAGAGGGTGAAGATCGATGTGATTGTAAAAGTGCTGGTGATCCAGGACAAGTTGGTAGGTTGGTTATAAAGGTATCAATTGTGATGGTTAGGATGAGGGGAAACTATAGATGAGAGGCTAAGTTTTGTAAAGAACTGAGTTTGAGAAACAAAATTAAGTAATATTAGGAAATCGGGTGTCTGTAACAAGGAATTGTAGGGCTATATTCGAGAAATTAAACACTATAAATAGTAATGTGAACAATGAAATATGATAAAATAGTTTAAGCTTCACACATGAACTTTCTTGGACGTCACATCCTAGATTCCATGGCTTGACACTTAGAGTTGAATTTCATCACACAATTCTGTTACCTTTTTTTTGTTTAAATTCAATAACAAAGCTAAATTAAAAGCATTAGACATTATTATTGGAGGTTAAAAATCCGCTTTTAAAATTTTCTTGATTTGATTGATCGATTTTTATCATCTTCTAAACTGCTTTTTTAACTTTTCTTTTTGAAAGAATTGCTTTTTAAACTTATTTTGGGAAAATATCAATTTAACTGTTTCTTGAGAAAACATTTTTTCTAAAACAATTTTAAAAAGATATAAAATTTTTTTACTGAAATACGCCTTTCCCAAGCTCAAAGCCAAACATGCAAAAAATATTTCCTTCAAGTAAATGACATTAAAACTAAGTAGATTCCTAAATTAAACTAAAAAGGAATAAATTTTTCCTAAGCCAACAAAGATCCAGACTAAAAGACTTAAAAATAGACACCTAAAAAAAACCCTGAATAATATATCCAGCAAAGATGAAATTACAGAATTGGCCCTAATTTAAAATAGCTGACCAGCAGTTTAAGCTTGAGCCTTCTCTGTGTTCCTATTCTTCATCTACTAGAGTAGGGAGTGATTTGGCCACATGGGTGTGAGGGCGATCGCAAAACTATTCTAATGTTGGAGGAAGTGATGAGGAAGGAGGTGCTATGATTTGCATGTTCAAATAAATTCAGTGGCAGATCTAGAAAAAGTTTTTATTGGAGGGAAAAAAAAATTTTAACGCGATATTCACCCCTTCATACACAATTTATAAATAAAATTAAAGAAACAAAATATAAATTGGACTGTTTTATTTTTATTTTGTATTATAACATAAAAAGTACTTTAAAATTATAAATACAATTTTAAAATTACATTAAAATTTTTTTATAAATTATAATTTAGTGGGGGCAAAAAAAGTTAAAGGGAAAATTTTAGAACTTTATAGGGGGCAAAAAGATAAAAATTAAAAGAAAAAATTATAATAAACATAATTTAGAGGGGGAGTCAAATTTATCGGGGCAATTGACCCCCTAAGAGCAAGTCCAACATCGCTTCTTATCTCACTCCCTATTATATTATAAAAAATTTACTCTTAAATTTTAATTTATCTTTGAATACGTGTATCTTCCATTAACACTCCTTAATCTCACTCTCTATTTCAATTTTTTTAAAAGAAATATAAAAAAATCATTTAAGAGTCAATTTCTCCCTCCTCAAATTTAAGGAGAGAGAATGTAACTCCTTAAAAAATTTTAAATAAAGAGTGAGACTTAGGAGTCTGTTGGAATCGGTCAAATTAAAATAAACTCCTTAAAATAGAGAAGGAATCTCATTTAGGACGCTGTTGGACTTGGCGTAAATTTGCTATGGATCCGCCTCTGAATAAATCAATCTAGGACAAATTACTATTTAGTTCCTAGGATTAGTGGGAGAAGGAGCTTCTTTAATTCTTGTAATGGGTAACTCAAATTTAAGATTTGTTTTTCAATTTTGTTTTTATCATTAAATAAAAAGTAAATGGGAGGGAGAAGAGGGAGAGGAGGGAAAGAGTGAATTTTGAGTGGAGGGTATATTACGAAAAAATATATATTTTTTTATTTTTTTTAATGGAATATACTCGAATATACTTTAAAATTTGGATGGAAAGACTAACTAGTTAGACATAATCATACCATAAGGACCTCCCATGTTTTTCAAAACCAAAGGACGAATTAATTAATTTGGCTAAACTCCATGGACTATATCATTTGATTAGGATTATATTTGCCTGCTGCAATTTTTGGCTTTTTTTCTAGGTAATTATGTGAGATAAATAAATTGAGATGCCGTTTTAAAGTGGATTTGTATTTTTTCCCGCTAACAACTAGATTATAACCAAAAGCAAATCCTTGAAGAGTCCTTGCTCCATGGAGTTTTATCTGCCTTGAAACTATCATTTGTGTTTTCAGTGTGGCCAATTAAATATATCTAATGAAGATCTGTTCCTTGTTAGCAGCTATTGCTTAAGCTCTCATCCATGTATTCTTCATTACTTTTTACATTCTTAAAATTGGATTTCTTGAAAGCACTTTGACCCCTTTAGGTCTTGGTTGGGGTTCACAAACGTTAAACTTGTCATGAATGTGTAACAATCATAATAAAAGTTCATGTTTTGTCAACATCAAAAAGTTGCTTTCATGTTCGATTGTTATTTTTAAAATTTTATACATGAGTGTTATTAATCTGGTAGGTAGAACTTTGCTCATTATTCTGTACTTCTGTTGTAGGAGAGGTCTCATTTATCTTCATGAAGAATCTTGTTGTCAAGCTTGCTGACTTGATGAGCTGTGTCAGGCAGGATGAAGACACAAATCATGTAAGTTTTTGTAAATGTTAGTAGTAATTGTACCAGTGTTGATAGAAGCTGCTCTGTGAGTTGACTTTCTTATTTAAATTTAGAGACAATCTATCTAGCAAATTTAATGTAGCAGTGTAACGAGGTGAAGCTATGGGATGCAGTATTTAGTTTTCTATAGTTGAGATCTCAATATACCCAAACTGAGATTTCTGGTTCATAAGCCAAAGGTAATAAATAGAAATAATATCTGCTAAAATTGTCTGCCAGATTTCAAATGATCAAAAAGTTTGTAGTTAGTGGAATCATAGTCAATGGGAAAAAACCTTATCTTGCTTCATGTAGATATATGTATTTCTTTTGTACAGAACAGTAGATAATATCCTGAAAATGATGTCTACTGAACGGTCTCTGCCCTTCTTATTGAATGCTGCAGCTTCAGAGTTGCATTGGATCTGCTGTAATTGCCATGCGGCCCGAGAGGATACTTACACTTGTACCTATCTCTATTGATGCCAATACTTTTACTTGTTCTAATTTATGGATGTTACCCATATTGAAGAAACATACGGTTGGAGCATCACTAAAGTATTATGTTGAGCACATTGTGCCTCTTGCAAAATCCTTCACTCATGCTAGTCGTAAAGGTATGTCCTAGTATATGAATGTACATCCGGACTTAAACTAGATACGATCTTGCGTTTTCTGAAATAAGCTAGCATTGTTCATAGAAATCAGATGTAGGAACTAGTATGCTAATAATGAAGATAGAATTGCATTTGGGAGTGTGTTTATCATGTTTGTGCCGCTATGGATGCATTTAAAACTTTTTAATCAAGAAGCTCCTACAACTTGTAAAATTATGTTTTTCTATCATGATGTAAAATTATGAATATTTATTGTAACGTTTTCTCGTGATGTTTAATCAAGAAGCTCATATACATTGACAAGGCAAAGCCTTATTGTGTTCTTATGTTGTTCTAAATGGATGAATATTTATTGTAGAGATCTGAAGGTTGGAAGCATGTGTGAAGTTTATCTAGAAACAAAGTTTTCTATTACTTGAATTGTAATTTGTAGCAGAAATGTGGCTGCAAATAATCCAATATTCTCTGCCACAATGTAGATTTCTTAATTAGAATTGAAAGATGCTTTTGTTGTTTGGCTCATTTAAAAAATCTATATGAATTAATTCACTATTAATATTTAGCTGGACATCTGAAAACTATAGCTGACAGGTGTTTGATGTGCTAAACACATCTCATCTTGTGAACTTGTATTATTCTTTTTGAATTGATATAGCCCAGTGAGTTGTTGGCTGAAAAATACATTCTATTGGTTTTCTATGTTATGATCTACAATGCAATCACATGAAGTTTACCAACAGTAGGAATTTATTTACTTTTATTTATGTCATTCTTCTTTTCCTTCTTTGGCCCAGTCAAAAAGTCAGTAATTGCTCAAGATCTGCAGGCTTATGCTTGTGGCCTTTGGGAGTTGCTTCCTGCATTTTGTTGCTATCCTGTTGATGCTCACAAAAAGCTTGGGCCTTTGGCTGAACTTCTAATTACCTTTCTGAAGGAAGATTCTTTCATGCATCAACATGTAGCTGTTGCCATACAAGTAATATTTTCTTTTCATTTCTGGTGGCAAGGACCAGGCCTTTTAATTGTTTATTTCTTGTTTTGCGTATTTTTTTTACTTTCACTTATTTATTTCTTATAGACTCTGGTGAGACAAAATAGAAGTGCACTTCTCTCTGAAGATAATGCTGGCGAGTTGCATAATGCTTTGAAGGATACTTTGTCAGAGCTCAGAAGTGAATCCTTTTATTCAAAAAAAAAAGCAACCAGAAACATCAGGGCCTTGGCATCATGTTCCACCGAGTTGCTTGAGGCTCTAGTGGACTTATTTGTGGATTCCCCGCCAGAGAAACGCTTATATATAAAGGTTTCTTCTGTATAGTGATCCTTCTTAACATTGTATTTCTGATTTAACTTTGTTGTAGATTTTTGGGTGCAGAATTTATCTGAAATATTATTGCTTTATTCTTTTGCAAACCTTGTTTCTGGAAATTATATAATCCTATACTTGATATGGTCTGAATCTCTCAATATATTATAATCTTTTCACAGCCGTTTCAAGTAGTGTTCGGGTTACTTGGGTTTTTGTTAGGTTGATAGGGGTGATCTTGAGCCATTTATTTGTGTGTGGTATTTGGATTGGGCACACCTGTGCTTTCAGGAATAGGCTTTGCTTTACTTTTACACTAATTGCAATGAGGTGGGCACATTTTACTTACTGGGATTTGTTCAGGGTTGGCCAAGTTGTGGTCTGGTATGGATAGGGCAATCCCTGGTTTTTTGGTTAAAAAGTTAATACCTTTTACCCACTTTTTGCAAGGAACTTTGTGTAATGATGCAAAATAACTTTATCAGTTCAGTATATTATTCAACAATCCCTCATACTTGAAACTTAAAACTAAGGTGCAGATTCAATGTGTGCTTAATTAACTGTTTTAGCTTTTATAATAACACCTTATTGGTTATAATTGTTTATTCTCAAATCAAGAGTTTTTAAACATTTCTGAAAAAATGGCGCACTATCGCCTCGAGTGGAGAAAGCGAATCCATATAGCCGACCCCAATTAACTTGGGATTAAGGCTTTGTTGAGTTGAGTTGAGTATTCTCAAATCTCTTGATTCACATGGAATTCAATCCTTGAGAGGGCAATTTTCTGTTGAGTGACTGTTGCAAATGCAGGTCAATTTTGAGTTTTGAAGTTGTGAGAGATGTTCCTTTAACTATCTCACTGTGACTCTTTTTCCATGTGTATTCTTGTCATCATGAAGCTATATATGTTTCTTGTACAAAATATGAGTCAATGCTTTGATGCTTACGGTCATTATCATTTTCTCAGGATGCTGTTGGGTGTTTGGCTTCTATTACTGATTCTGCTATCACCAAGAAAATTTTGATGTCACTGCTTGAGAGGTTTCAGCTTCTGAATAGCAGAGGTGAATTTGAACATCTGATGAGCCATGGAGATGAGATGATTGATGTGGAGCAAAACAATACAGGCTCAAAAGAGAAAGATGTAAAGAGGTATTGGAAAGTTTTATTCTGTCACACTGAAGCAATCCCATCTAGAAACATACAAAAAGAAAACCTTGTGGTTTCACCATCAAACTTTGAGGCAGATCTTTTTTTTGGTCACAATTGCAAAGGATATTTAAGCAAACAAAATAGAGCTACAACCCTCACACTATTTGGATTTAGGAATCATTTCCATCAAGAAAGCCTTTGTTATTTGGACAACTCACGACGCAATTGTTGAATTTTTTTTTCTGTGACAAACTGATTAAAAAGCTTTACGACTTACAAGCATTGGTTTTTTGGAATCCAATAAAACCTAGAATTTCTTGGATTCCTAATGCATATGTGATTTGGTATCCTAAATAAATAAAAAGCTTCATTTTGAATAGTAGACTAAGGTGGATCTATAATAGAACTCAAAATATTAACAAACCGAATTTAGTGCCCAGACAATTGTAGTCTGTCTTGTTCCAGCAAAGCTGGAAATAATAAAATTCTCTCTCTTCACTAAATTGAAAGATAAATACTTAGCTGGAGGATAATACTTGCAAAACATAAATATGAAACTACTATGACTCAGAAAGATGTTATGAGGTCCCAAACTGATTTAAAATAAATAAAAATATACATTGATCTCTCGTTTTGCTCTTCCTAGGGTTGGTTGGATAAAGGGGAAAACGAGAAGTATAAGGAAAAAAAATTTGGATAAAGTTCCACCCTTGTCATTGATTATTTTCCCTAACAATCTTTCTCTCTTTCCCTCTATTGTGATTAGTTTTTTTCTACCCCAATAGTTGGGGGATTCGGACTTGTGACCTTCTGTGGATGAGAGGTTACCAACTAGGCTGTCTTAACCACATTTGTTTTCATTTCTCAGTAGCCCATATTGAAGGCAAGCCATTTATAATGATGCGGTCCAAATTTAATACTTGAAATTAAACCCGCAACCAGTTTATGAATAGTATCTTTTGGTTTCTATTACTTTTATCTTCTTATCATTTTGCTGATTTACCATTATTTAACTAGGAGTTGCATATATGTCATTTTGATCCTTTCTCACTGGAGAAGCATCAAATTGAAGTAAACATGTTCATAAACTACAGAAAAATGTGCCAGGAGTCCTCTTCAATATATTTATAAGTTCAGCAAATCTGCAGGTATGTGATAATGGAACTAGTGCCTTCTCTTATTGAAGGAGCCAATGAGGATCTTGTCAACCTGATATATAATTATGTTGTTCACGTAGTTAAGGTAGAATTAACCTTGACACATCCACTTCTTTCTTTTTTCTTTGAAAGGGGGAAAAAAAAGCAGAATCATATGATGGCCAATTTATGTAATCTAAGAAACTTGATTATCAATTATTTTGTATTCAGGAAACTGATGGGGCTGTCCACTGTGAAGCATATTACACTTTAAGCAGAATTTTAGAGGTCAGTTGTGGGATCTTGTTATACAGATATTTATTTGTGGCATCTTGTTACACAAATTTCTTCATAAAACTTGATATTTTTAGGATCTACAGTTCTCTCTTTAATGTTTTCCTGCAGGAGCATGCCTGGTTCTGTTCTACTCGATATGCTGAACTGATAGAATTGTTACTTGGCTTGAAGCCTCCTGCTCATGTTGCATCTCTAAGAAAGCGATTTGCTTGCTTCCAAATTCTTATAGTTCACACATTGGAGGTGAAGATCTTGTACTCTTAGTTCTTTTTCTTTTCTTTCCTTTTTGTTCCCCTCCTCCTTTTTGTCTTTACTCAATTCCCCACATTTTTACCTTGGATTTTCTTCTACCAGTCAGTGGTCTTCACAATCTGAATTCCAAACCACCCTACTAAGGAAATGTTTGATAACCCAACTTAATACTATTCAGTACTTAAATCTAAAATTTTAAGCACTTAAATCATTTTAAGTTTAATTGTTAACTATCATTTAAAAGATTAAATTGAGTAAAAGACTACTTCAAATGATAAGTTAAAATTCGTAATTTAAAATTTGTGCTGAATATGACAAGTTATTAGATTTTTAAATATGTTTATTATTTAAAAAATATCTCACTTATTATTTTATTCAACACTTAAATTTTCAGCGTTTCATTTTCCGTTTTACTAAACTCCACTCTTAGATGCCTTACAATTGATACTTGATTATAATTTTGTGCTTTTTTTTTTTACTCCCACAAGTACAATTTACAAGGTGATAAGCAATGATACAATCTGCAACCATCAATTTTCTTTGCAATGTTTGATAAAAGGGAGAAATATCATTACTAATTTTTAGGTTATGCTATCCTCGAACCAATTCTCATAGGGACCTCTTTATTTATTTGTTTTTCATTTTACTAATTCTAGAAATAGTTTTTATTCTAGTAGCAATAGTGATAGTGTGTGCAGCTCGGGATCTTTTGATAGCATTAGGATTAGGCACCACTCTAGCAGAGGAAACGGACGAGTACGAACGGAGACTAGAATTATGATAGACATTTAGAACATAGGATCCCTTACAATTAAGCTTATAGAGCTAGTTAATACTTTAGAGAGGAGGAGAGTGAATGTAACTTGTATTCAAGAGACTAAGTGGGTAGGAGAAAAAAACAGGGAGGTTGGAAAATGGTATAAATTATGGTACACGGGAAGGGAGAGGAGTAAGAATGGGGTGAATAGTTCTCTAAAGGATGCGGTAGTATCGGTGAGGAGAGTGGGGGATAGGATTATTATAGTTAAACTAGTTTTAGAAGGGAAAGTTTTTAATGTGATTAGTGCTTATGCACCACAAGTTGGTTTTGATTTTGATTGCAGGCTGAAGTTTTAGGAGGATATGGATAGTGTCATGCAAAGCATACCAATTGAGGAGAATGTCTTCATTGGTGGAGACTTAAATAGTCATGTGAGAAATGATCGAAGTAGTTATGAAGAAACTCATGGGGGGCTTTGGCTATGGGAGTAAAAATGAGGAGGGGGAGAGCA
>CAOJBK011212916.1:0-11374 GCA_948294925.1 Codiaeum variegatum | reverse complement strand
CATATAGAGTGTACCAAAGTGAGAACTGCCAAAACCGTGATGCAATGTACAATCTGACGCCATAAGGTCAGTTTTCTCGAGCCATAAACTCGAATGTGCACTGACTGCCACCCACGGTTTGGACAAGGCCTCACAGCTAGCGACTCCACTAGGGAAGTTTTGAAACTGACAAAAACTAAGTGGATTATTTTTTTATAAAATAATTCCGATTTAAGGCTGTATGGAATTAGGTTTCATGCATTACTTCACATGCTCCTTTACTTTAGGAAAACCCATATATAAAGTAGCATCGAGCGAGCTTCCCTCCTTGGGACTGCTTTATCGATAGTGAAATCATCCAATTCCAAGGTGTACCCTCTGATCCTTTCGATTGGGATAACTAGGTTTCATGTAGCCGCTAGACCCATGCGAATCTCTTTGATTCATATGTTATTAGTTATGTTGCACCTCTAATCTCTAGGGAACCTTTAAACCACCAAGCTCTCATGTAATGATTAGAGTTGACCCTTGGTCCTATGTACCCTAAAGACTCTGATTATAACTTTCATCATGAAAACTTTTTTCATTCATGCATATATGCATCACTACATTAAAATGAGATTAAAGTAAGTGAAGTATTCTAAAAAAGACCTCCAAAAGCTAGCTCTCCTATTTTATACAAACCTGCCCACTAATGGCCTACTTTTAAAAAAGTTGATACCCTACATTTTCCGCCCAAAGGTTAATATGTCGAACACTGGAGACAACATTACCCCCAATCCTACCATTGCTGCTGATGCCACTGCCTCTACTCCACCAGCTGACATTGTTGGAATATTAGCTGAAATCATGAAAACAGAAGATGAGGCTATTAAGAAGCAATAAGAGATTGTCAATGCCATGTTATAAGCCCAATAATAAACCATCCTAGGTAAAGTTCAAGCTATGATAACGTAGTTTGGGGTTCAACCTTCCAATCATGCTTCCACCTCATCAAATTTCGGGAGGGAACCCATAGCTAAAGATGTGATTGTCCTACCTTTACAAGCTGACCATACTACCCTTGCTGTGGATCCTTTCCCAAAGGGATCCCAAGACCATCCATTGCTCAAGTTCATGGTGAAAAAGTACGAGGAAATGTAGAAAACCCTTTGTCCTCTTAGGAAAAAAGAGAATGTCATTAACATGAAGGCTTTAAGTCCATTTCCCAATGCCTGGCTTCCTCCCAAATCTAGATGCATGTGCTTGAGAAGTTTGATGGCACTTCTTACCCCTCCACTCACTCAAGGATTTAGGATGGGACACTGCGCCCTTTGGGCAGCAAGCTCCTTGCTCAGGTTTTCCAACAGTCGCTTACTGGTACAGCTTTAAATTGGTTTGTACAACTGGGTGTTTCTAAGAAACTAACCTAGGAATCAATATGTAATGAATTTGTAAACAATATTCTTATAATAAAGAGATTGGTGTTAAGAGAAGAGATTTAGAAACCACTAAGAAACTCCTAAAACAAGCCTTTTATGCTTTCAACACTAGATGGAGGAAGAAAGCCTCCCAAATGGTAAATAGACAATCTGACGTTGAATAAATTGACATCATTGTTAAAAACCTATTCCCTCTGTGTTGAGACAGACTGATGACACAGTATCTTCCAGACTTTAAAGCCTTGGTTAATGTTGCCACACGCCTTGAAGATGGGGTTGACTTTGGCCTTATCAAGGATAAAACCCAAACATTATCCTCTCATTTTAGAAAGGTGAATGTTACTCAGAAAGATGGTAGAGTCAATGCAATTTCATCCCACAAACCTATTCAAATCAAGCAGAGAGAATTCACCAACTTGGTACGGTTAAAATTGAGTTTCATTCTTAAGAAATGTTTAAAGAAAGAAGCATTCAAGTCTTTTGAGCCAAAACCCATTCCAAATTATTTTCCCCAAACATTCAACATGGTAGAGAGATGTGACTATCACCAAAGGCTCGGCCATAAAATAGACAATTGCAAGGCCTTCAGACATAGAATTCATGATTTGAATGATGCTGATGAACTTCTCCTACCCACTCTGAATATTGGCACCAATCCTCTCTTAGAACACAATATTAATGCAATTCTAGTTGCGTTTGATGAAGGGGATTCTACACATCTCATCTGCGATGCTATGCCCTTGAGTGATTACCACTACACTAGAATGGACCTACCTTCCTTAAGAAAGTCCATCTCCCCAAATTTCTCTCCTTTGGTTGGCCAACCTTCCTTAGGATGGTCAATCCAACATGACTATTGATGTGTCATTATTAACCTAAGACACTTGGGTTATGAAATTGATGCTATCACAAGGAGTGGGAGAATAACACAAGCACTTGCTGCTCCTCCAAAATTTGCAATCCAACTAGTGGCTCAATCCAAGGGAACTCTTGAACCTTGAAAGGACCCCTTACTGAAGTAATTAAAAAAGACCCAAGCAAACATTTTCATATGGAGTTTACTCATGTCATCCTATCCTTATCACTAAGCTCTTTGTAAGGTGCTGAGTCAATGTCAAGCCCTATCTAACATATCTCCAAAAAATCAGCTACTTCCATTATAAGCTCTACAAAAGGGGCATCAATATCTTTCACAAACAATGAAATCCTGCCCGGGGGACCTCACAATGATGCTCTTTGCATTATAGTTATCACAATAGAAAAGACCGTCCCAATGATTCTGGACGACAATGGTTCTGCCCTTAAAGTCTGCCCACTCAAAGTTACAAGCTGTTTGGGTCAGAGTGTTACTATTTTACCCCTTCTAATTAGATTATTTGGGCTATGATAATTCAAAAAAAGAACTTCTAGGGGTGGCAACTCTGATTGTCACCATTGGCCCAACTAAATTTCAAGTACCATTTTCAAGTTATTGATGTACCCTCCTATTTTAATCTACTTTTGGAAAGACATTAGATCCATCAAGCTTAGGGGGTGCCTTCAAATTTGCACCAAAAGGTTTAGTTCCCACTAAAATTTGAATAATAACTATCAAAGAAAACACGTCTGGAAAATCTGAAGTCCTAAGCACAGTTCCCATTCTAGAGATCCAACTTGAGCTGCCAGTATATCCTTTATTTGGTTTCTCATTCATCCAATTCATTAAAATTGCTGAAAATTTCAAAGAAGCAATCTCCTTAGACTTCGACCCTTACTACAATCCAATGATTGGAAACATTCTCAAGCATATGGCCTATTTTCTTGGTATAGGCTTGGGAAAGAACCAACAAGGAATGAAGTCCTTTGATCAGTATACATCTTCCATTCCAGCCTTTGGCTTGGGATACCATCTAATAAATGATTAAATTGAAGAAGCAAAACCATAATCAAGAGAAATGTCCCTTATAACTAACATGGGGAAGAGGTTGACTATCCCCTAAGACCTTATTTCAAAACTCTGAATGGATATTTTGTCAAAGAGTGAAAGACATTTATTCACTATGCTTTTCCTAAGCCATATATTTGCCCTGTGACTGGCATAAGGATTCATGGTTTCGTGCTCTTCTTTGATGTGAAGCTGACTTTTTAAGACTGCCAACCCATCTACTTTCTGGCTAATGACTATGAGAAAAATATGGAAGCTAGCCTATTTGGTGAAATAGTTGTCATGTCTGATAAGGAGGATAAAACTAACCTCTCCACCTTGATCAAGCCTATCCTGGGAAAGCTCTACAACTGGACTTATGAAGCAAAAGTGGTCGAATCTGAATCTGACACTGATACTGAGTCTGAGTCTTCTTCTTTTGATTTTGAATCTGATATAACTGGTCCACTAGGCTTTAATTTCAAACGTTATATAACAGTGGACCTTTTCCCAATTTCTATTAATAAAATGATCAAGTTTTCTAATTACAACCATGTCTCTTTATTTTCTTTTGATGTTCCAATTGATGAATCTGACCTCAATTAATAAAAAAAAGAGAATAGTAAAATAAATGAAATAAAAGATGCAGTTAAAGAGTCCATAAACACTAGCACTCATGAAATGCCTAAAAATACATACATTGCATCTGCATGCTCGACCAAACAAGATATTGAATCTATCATAAAGAGATTTGAAGATTGCATCACCTAAAAGCCTAGTGACATGACCGGACTAGATCCAAGCATCACCGTCTACAATATTCCAACCTATCCAGAATATAAGCCTATTAAATAGAAGCTCAGGCTCATTAAGTCGGCCTAGTCCATTCAAAATAAAGAATAAATGTCCAAGAAACTCTCTCATCAGTTCATCAAACTAATCAGTTATCCGTCATGGATGGAAAATATCATCCTAGTGCCGAAAAAGGATGAAAAGGTGAGAATATGTGTAGACTATCGAGATCTGAACAAGGCATGCCCTAAGGATGATTTTCATCTACCTCACATTGACTTGTTAGTAGAAGCATTAGTTGATTTAGAGATGGTTTCCTTAACCGATCTAGCCGTCGGATATAATCAGATTCTTATTTATCCTCCATACAAGGAGAAAACAACCTTCATCATAGAATGGGGCACTTATTGCTATAGAGTCATGCCATTCAGATTAAAGAACGCCGAAGCCATTTAATAGAGGATGTCCACCACAGTTTTCCATGACATGATGAACAAAGAAGTGAAAGTCTATGTTAATGATATGGTTGTCAAAGGCACCACGTCCAAACAATATCTGCAAGCACTGGAAAAGTTCATCCTTAGACTTCAACATTATAACCTTAAACTCAATCCGGCCAAGTGCATATTCAAAGCCTCATCTGGAGTGTTCCTTGGTCACATGGCTAGCAAGAAAGGGATAGAAATCGGCCCTTCCAAATCTAAAGCAATAATTGACATGTAACCTCTTAAAACTGAAAAGGAGATAAGGGGGTTGATAGGTTGCCTCCAATATATCAGTCGATTCATCCATCAGCTAATAGAGACCCGTGGTCCCATTTTTAATCTACTACAAAAGAATTGCTCTAAGCAGTGGAATGAGGAATGTCAGAAAGTGATAATGGCCAATTTTACCTAGTTTTTACTTCATTTCTTGGCCATTATCCAAGTCCAATTGCATTTAATTTGCTTGTTTTAATGTGTTTTCATATCTTCTAGGTCTAAACATCAATTCGAAACTAAGTAATGCAAAATTTTGGATTTGGTGCGCGAATAGGGTAAATAGGAGCAAGATCATGATGGGCTTGAATGTACTTTTAGTATTTTGATCATAACTTGAGCTACTGAGGTCCAATTGAGATGATCCAGGTACCTTTGGAAAGCTAAGAGAAAGACTACAACTTTGTAAAAGACTAGAAAGCCTAATTCGTATCATCGGTGATCCTCATGGGCATGATAATTGCCCGTGACCACCTTACTGTTTGCTATCTCTCAAGGGTCTTCAAGGCAAAAACTCACGGGCATGAATATTTCCCATTACCACGTAGTTTCCAGCTGTATAAAAGCAAAATTATAGGAAAAAAAGGGATGGTCTTAGATTTTTGGGTTTAGGACTCAACTGCCAAGAACCGAGAAATTGCATATCATGGGAGCAAATTGAAGGTGGAGAAACACATTTTGATGTAAGATTGAACAATGTTTTCAAGGAAATTGAAGGATTGAGCTAGGGTTCTTCATGGGTTTCTTGGTTTATTTCCTTATTCTTTCTTTGTTATTATGAGCTAAACATCACTTGTCTACCTAGATTGGACAAGTTTTAATTGCTTTGTATGGATTAATCAATAGTTTTATTAATAAAATTGAATTTTTCATCAATTTGTGTCTTTGAATGAAATTTTCTGCACTTTACATGGCAAAACATGCTTAGTTGTAATGGTTGTTGCTTTTTCTTTGCTAGAGATAGAAAGATTGAGTTTAGAACACTCATAGGCACATGAGTTTGTTGTGATTGCTAAAGATAAATTCACAAACTCCTAGGGTTTTCTTTGATTCCTTGAATTGCTTAATGCTTTGCCTATTTGAATGGGTTTATGAAGAGATTCTTTACTCATTACTTAGGGATTAGGGAATTAATCTCTTGAGAAAGGGTTAAATATAGTTTTGAAGGAATACCCATTTGATGCTTGAATGAAATTTCATTGAGTTGTTGATTTTTCTTACAATTATGATTAGAATGAGTTAAAGTCTAGGTGGATGCTCTATTTCATGTTTGTTTTGTCCAAAGTCTTGCATTTTCTTAAATTTATCCTATTATGGATTAGTTAGCAGTTTTTATTTTTAGTTTTTAATCAATTAAAATCAGCATTAATTGTGAATTAGACAATAGTTTGAGTTTGAGCTAGTACTTGCGTCGGCGTCTCTGTGGATCGACCTCATTACTACTAGATTATCTAAACGATAGGTGCACTTTCCTAGAGCCAGGGTAGAATTAGCCGTCGAGCTTTATAAATTGTAAAACCCCTAGTGTTTCCCCTGGAAAACATCAGAAAGCCTTTGAACATATCAAGCAATACCTCCTAAATTCGAAAGTTCTGAAACCTCATAAGCCTGGTGAACCTTTACCACTCTACTTAATAGTCATCGATGAAGCCATACGTGCAACGAGCTCAAATATAGTTACGTTGAAAAACTCTACCTCGCTCTGGTATGGGTATGTCATAAGTTGAAACACTACCTGGGGGCAAACATCACACAAGTCCTCTCTAATCAAAGTCCCTTCAAGTATCTCATAAAAAGCCTGTCTTTGACAATAGGATGGCTAGATGGATGGCACTCCTGATATCCTATGACCTCAAATATGTACAAAGGAAAGCCATTAAAGGTAGTGTCATTATTAACCGACCGGTTACTACCCCGACAGATAATCAATGAAAAGAACTTGAGTTTCTCGATGAGGATATCCTACTCATTAAACATGAGACTTGGATGTTATTCTTTGATGGGGCATCTACTAACAAAGGAAATGGAGCTGAGATAGGGATCCTTAAGTATACTAATGAAAGCTTACCTTTAGCAATTAAATTGGATTTCGAGGTAACAAATAATGAAGCATAATACAAGGCATGTGTCTCTGGATTAGAATTAGCCATTCAAATTAGAATCAAGAACTTGGAGGTATACGATGATTCAAACCTTATAATTTCTCAAGCCTTAAGTAAATGGAAAATCAAAGAGGAGTAGTTAGTTCATTACCATAAGCGAATTAAAGAATTAGCAGCCAGCTTTAATGCTCTATCCTTCCACTATTTACCAAGGACACAAAACAAACTTGCTGACGCATTGGCAACTTTTGCATCCATGATAGAAATAAGCGATGGGTTCCTTATTCATGCTATTTGATAAGCATCAAGCATGAACCAAGTTTTCAAGCCCACTTCCTAAGTATCCAAGAAGCCAAAGAGATGCCTTAGTACTAGGACATCTACACCTACTTTACAAAAGGCGAATATCTTGAAGGTGCCTCTAAGTCTGAAAGGAGAACCATAAGGTAATGGGCCAGTAGATATATCCCAAGATGTGACATCTGCTACAAAAAGACCTGGAATGGCATCCATCTAAGGTGCGTCTATAATAAAGAAGCTAGTAAAATTATGAAAGAAATCCATGGTGGGAAAGATGGCACCCACATGAATGGATGGGCTTTATCTTATAAAATCATGAACCAAGGTTATTACTAGTTAACCATGAATAGAGACTATGTATGCTTTGCATGAAGTTTTTCTAAATGTCAAGAATTTGCTAAGTTTTAGAAGCTACCTCCTCCGCTTAACCCGATATCGACTCCTTGGCCCTTCGTTGTTTGGGGCATTGATGTCATTGGCAAAATTTCACAAAAATCACCTGTTGGCAATGAATACTTCCTAGTGGCCATCGACTACTTCACTAAGTGGGTAGAGGTTGCTTCTTATCAAGTTTTGGACTCAAAGAAGACACAGTTCATCAAAATGAACATTATCGCAAGGTATAGAATCCCACATGAGATCATTTTAGATAATAGTTCCTATTTTTTGAAAGAAATGGTTACCCTCTTAAAGAAAAAAAGATAGAACACCACACATCTTCACCATACAAACCTCAAACCAATGATACAGTTGAGGCTTCTAACAAAGTATTGAAGAACATGCTTCAGAAAATGATAAGTAACCTTAAAGGTTAGCATATCCAATTTCCATGCACTCCTTAGGTACAAAACTACAGACAAATTAGCTACCAAAGCCACACCTTACTCATTGGTCTATGGAATGGAAGCAGTCATCCCCATAGAGTTGGAGATTCAGACAGCAAGGGTTCTCCAAGAAGCTTAAATCTTTGAACTCGACTAGCAACAAGCCTATTAAAACCAACTCAACCTTATCAACAAGAAAAGGTTGGAAGCACTTCAACATACTCAGAATTATCATATAAGACTTAAAAAACATTTCAACAAAAGTGTTCAGAGTTGCAATCTTTAGGAAGGCGACCCAGTCTTAAAAAAATATGACAAGTCATACAAGGCCCTTGAGGGAAATTTAAACCTCCTTGGAGTGGACTAAATATCATAAAAATGATCATGTCAGGTGAAGGCATCATTTTGATGGACGCCGACGGCAGTGAATTCAATTATCTGACAAACTTCGACCAACTCAAGAAATACTTCATCTAGTTTTCTTATTGCATGAGTATGCATTCAGGCATCACATTTTTGTAATAAATTCTACAAAAATTACCATATTCTTTAGTTTTCAAAAATCTATTGTAAGGAAATACGTAGGCAACCCTCATTGGGTATGATCCAAAGCATCCAATAAAATCCAATTTTCATCTCATTCGGGCTCTTTAACATTGCATGCAAAAGTTAAAATGTCAAATAGACAAAAAAAAAAAGAATAAAACCCGCATAGCTACAAACCTAAGTGAGTGGCTTAGGAAAATTTTGAAGGGAAATACGAGTTGTGTAGCGGAATCGGAAAATTATTTTTTTTTTGTTTTATGAGTTTTTATTTTAAAACTTATTAACTAATAAAACAATTAAAATTTCCAATAAAACTTTTTGTTGAAAACCTTTTAACAAAAAAGGTTCAAGTGATTAAATCAAACTTTTTGATGAAATCACTTGAACACCCTTTGAACCATATTAACCCAACAAGACTTGATCTTTCTAATTTTGTGCAAAACACAACACACCACAAAGAAGAGAAGAATATATATCAAATATCTTTTTCTCCCTCCTTCGTTTAGCTCCTTAATCACGAAGCCTCTAGCTATCTCACATCAAGTTTGAGCAAGCTTGAGATCCCTTCACACTTGATTCAAGACTTGATCCCTTAGCTCTCTAAATTTCCCTTGTTGCTTAGGTTCAAGTCTCAACTCCAAGTTAGGGAGTAAAGAGTGTCTTAAGTTATAGACTCCTTAAACTTAGGTAAATTTTTAGAACTATGAGTAGGAGAAGAAGAGAAAGTTTTAAACACTTCAATGTCTTTGATAATCGCCAATTACACCTAGATTTTACCTCATTTCTTGGCCATTATTCGTGTTAAATTGCATTTAATTTACTTGTTCTAGTTTATTTTCAATACTTCCAGGTTAAAACACTAACCCGAGGCTAAGTAGCAAAATATTTCACGATTGGAACATGAATAAAAAAGGAGATAATTTCAAAGCATTTGAAAGCCATATGGGCAACTTATGGGTGTGACTGTACTACTGAGCTATATGAGAGTTATTAGATTGAAGAAATTGAGATTTCTTGGGCTCACAGGTAGGCTCACACCCATAAGACCACATGTGAGCTAAAAGGGGCTACTGTTATGATTGAAACCAAAGGCAGTGTGTGAAGCATGTCTTACGGGAAAGCTCACACCTATGCCATATGCTTGTGAGACGACCATAAGCCACTGTTTCTCAAAGGAAAAAGGGGGAAATGCCTTGGGGTTTTCACAAGCTAGGCTCACACCTGTGAGCATGCAAAATTATGCAGTGTAAAAGGCAGACAACAGTAGAAAAAAAGGGGAGGACTCTTGGTTTTTAGAGCTAGAAAACCCTAGAGCCACTAAGAACATGGAAAAGTAGACCAAGTGAACAACTTTGAGTGAAGATATCATAAATTCATCAAGTTTTAAGAAAGAATTGGCAAGGGCATCAAGAGTTTAGAAGATTGAGCTAGGAATCAACATGGGTTTCTTAGTTTCTTTCTCTTTTCTCTTTATTTTCTTCTATTTTCTTGTAGTTATGAGCTAAACATTCCTTGTCTACCAAGATTAGACAAGTATTCCGCATTTATATAGATTAATCAATAATTTTATTTAATGATTGTTAAAATTTATCATCAAGTTATGCTTTTGATTTAGATTTTCTGCATTTCATCCAATATAGCATACCTGTCGGTGATTTTTATTCTTCATAATTTACTAGAGATAGAAAGTTTGAGCTTAGAAACTTTAAAAGTATATGGGTTTGTTATGCTTATTAGAGATAGATGCATAAACACCTAGGGTTTATGATTTTTCACTAATTCTTTATGCTTTTTCTAATTGAATAGAAGTGAGAAGAGATTCCTCTTATATTACATAGAAATTAGGGGTTTAATATCTTGAGAACGGGTTAAACCTAGTTTTAGTGAAAAACCCACTTGTTGATTGATTGAAACATCCATTGAATTATTGGTTATCCTTGCAAATTGAGTGAACATGAGTCAAAATCTAGGTAGAAACTTCTCATTCTTGATTGTTCATCTTGAGTCTTGCATTTCCCTTTATTTGCTTAATTAGTTTAGTTAAAATTTAAGTTTTTTAGTTAAAACAACCCAAAATATTGGTGAGCTAGACAATAGATTTGACGCACTTGCTGGAGATTTGTTTTTGGTTTGATAAGATCGACATTAACAATAAATCCCAAACTATTGATTTAGCCTTTGTTTACTTTTTATCTAAATGTGGTTGCTCTTGTTATAGTTAGGGTTGTATGCCCTAGAGCATGTATTTTATTTATATATATTTGTAATATGTATCACAATTATGGCTTTATATATATATATATATATATATATATATATATATATATATATATATATATTTAATGATTAATTTCATTTTAGTGCATTATGTATATATGTTCCTTAAGTTCTATGTAACAGGATCTATTCTCAAACATTTTAAGAATTTGGAGATAGATTCTTTTTGTCATAGACTTTAAAGATAGTTCACGGTCATAGGATTATTGGTAGGAACGTCATTAATCCGGAAAGATCATCACCTCTATTGTCATCTATGACAAGTATAAGATACTTATTGGTATGGAGGTAGTGAGTCTCATACTGAAGACATGTGATGTTATGACAACAAGTGGACACTCATGAGATGAGTAAGTTGAATAGTGACATTAGATGATAGACACATGAGTTTTATCCATTAGTTAATGTCTGGTCATTTAAATTGTAATTGTGCATATAGTCTTTAGACTTAAAGTGATATGTTATCTAACAT
>CAOJBK011212271.1:0-10492 GCA_948294925.1 Codiaeum variegatum | reverse complement strand
TACAAGCTAATGGGAATCACCATTTGGTATGTGACTTACTAGGTTCATGTTCTAATTGGCAATGGGATAAAGAAAACTCTTTTCTTCCCACCAAGTGTGTTAACCTAATTCCACACTTAATCCCATAAGTCGTGAGTGACGTCTAGCATAACATATCATGACTATCCAATTAAAAATGAATGTCAGTGATCATATCCTTAGCATAAGCATAAACCTCTCGATCATGATTACCATACACTCTAATCCCTTCATTACGAATTCCCGATATCAACTAGGATCATGGAATAAGTCAAACCATTTATGCTAGATCATATGACCTCTATCCGGTATGAGTTCTCGATATATCGATTCCTGCTAGAAACTCTTTCTAGTGAACCTTTTCACTCTGGCCAAAGATTTGCATATCAAGAACAACCAGAAGTCATAAGAGTCCTTCCTTGGTTACCCAAGTTAATGAACTCTTTATTGGTTAAACACTTATCCTAACATACCACAGATTATGGCCACCACATGCCATATACCAATACGTGACTGGCATCGGTATGTAAGCAGTAACAAACCATAGCCTCCAATATGTTAGATAACATGTCACCTCAAGTCTAAGGATTATATGCACAATTATAATCTAGATGATGCGATATTGACTGGTAGGTAATGACCCATGTATCCATCATCTAACGTCACTGTTCAACTTACTCATCTCATGAGTGCTCGTGTGTTGTCACGACATCACATGTTTGTAGCATGAGACTCACTACCTCCATACCAATAAGTATCTCATACTTATAATGGATGACAATAGAGATGATGGTCTTCCAGATTAATGGAGTCCCTAACAATAATCCTATGACCATGAACAATCTTTAAAGCATCTGTTAAAAGGGCAACCTGCCATTCATATTCTCAAACTTTTTTAGAATAGATTCCCTATAAAATACTTAAGGGACATATATACATTTGATACTAGGAATGTGTCCTCTTAAAGAACATATATATTAAAGTCAGTAAGGTTTTCATTTACATTCATAGGTTGAGTGTAAGCTTTAGGGCATACACTGCTAACACCCAAACCTTTTAAGAAGGGGCAAGTGGGGTTTGGGCTCCCTAGTACCTATAGGGGAAACCCTATGTGGAGAAGTTAAAGAAAAACTTGATTGCTATCTATGCTGATGGCATCCAGATAACTATTCGATAGGGGGTTCGTGTTAGGATGTTCCTTTTTGTAAAACTTGGATGGGTCTTACACCCAACCTCAAAACATCAAAACGTATTCAGGTAGCTTGACTTATCTTTTCCCCTTTTTCTTTCTTTTTTCATTTTTAGGCTGTTCACATTTATCTTGTTTGCAGTGCCTTTACATGAGGGGAAGGCGAAGGAAACCTTAAAGGACCTGGTTGTCCAAATGAATGGCCTGCATCCACTGTCGAATCTGCACCTCAAAGTTGTTAACAATAAGACTTTCTTACCCATTCGTTATTTTTAAACGGGGTTATTGAGAATGCAGACGACAGAAGAATGCCGCGCTACTGTGAATTCTTCAAACTAGAATGTCACTGTTGAAATGTACCAATATCTAAAGAGTTTTAAAGATGGGATGGAGGATCTAGATTCCTATTTAAAGGGAGATCTTGTGACAGCTATTATTGCTGCTACCGAAGGTGGGGAAGGGATAACCCAAGTAGTGGGTGGTAAGGATGAGGGTGTGGAGGGTATCCAAATGGAGAAGATAACTGAGGAGAATGAGGAGGAGGAGGAGGTTTTAAAGATTCCTTTAACTTGTAAGAGGATTTTGGATGCTACTGAAGTCTCTTAGGGTCATGATTCCTGATTTTGATGGGGTGACTGAGGAGAGGAGATCCAAGAGGCTCCGAAGGGGGCCTAAATAAGCTACAACTCTGAGGTTCAGTCTGAAGAAGTCCCTTTCTGAAAGGGGGGGGGGAAGGGGGGTGGGAAGCAGAGGCGATATGCCCTGGACATGACTAGCGACCTTGTGGACATGCTGATAATAGTCACTCCAGGTTCGCAAAGGTGCATCACCAAGTGTTGGACTTTTTAGAGTCTATAACCACCGACCAGGGTTCTTTTTGGAAAATGGTGAACCAATTCTACTAGTACATCCTCATGGTTCATGATAGGACTAACAACCTCGTCCAATGGAGTGCTTTAACTATCGAAGACATTGCTAAGGTTGTAGCTGTTGCTAAAGCTTTGGCTATAGCTCTAAAACAAGCTCATGTACCTCCATCATCTTCTGGAGAACTTGTCGGCGCTTGGGTCACAGTAAGCAAGGGTCCAGAGTCAGTTCATGACCGACTTTTTAGAGGTATGTCATTTGAAGCTCTTCTTCTATTGAGTCTTCCCCTCCTCTTTCTACTTCCTCTTCTCCTTTACATGAGGTGATTCAGAAGTTGACTGAGGAGTGGTGATGCAACATGTAACGTGAAGGATCATCATAAGAACAAACCCTTAGAAAACAAGTTTCAAAACTAAAAACTCAAAGAATCTCAAAGGGAGAATTTATCAAAATTGCTAAGGTTTAAATTAATTAATAATTGATGAATGTTATCTTACAATGATATAAAATAGTCTATTTATAGAGTTTACATAAGGAATTACAATTATAAAAAGAAAATAATAAATAATCATAAACTTATTAGTAAACTAGTTAAATACTTGCTAAATAAGAATTCTAACTAAATAAAAAAATAATTAAAATACTTGATAAATGAGGAGAATTAATTTGAAATCCTTATTAATAAAAAAAATAATAAAAAGACTCTAAAATAATTAAATAATTAAAATAAATAATGAAAGTGCCCTCATAAAGTGGCACAGGCAGAGGTCTGCCTTCACTGTCCCTCCTCTCCAAGTTATACATCCCGAACCACCTGGGGAGAGGAGAGGCATTCGCATGAAGTGTTTGGTTAAGAGGTTTAGGCCCCACTTGTCATCTTTAGAAAAAGAGTCCCTAGGTAAGTTTAAACCGTTCTTCCCATCTTCTGTCTGTACCCCTTTAATGTCATTTTTTATTATGTACAGAGGGTGGACCTACTGGAGGTGATGCTGAACGGGTTATGGAGGGGGTCGAAACCAGCGCACAATCGACCTCAGTTGCTCCCAAAGCCTCTTCTACCCCTAAAGGTTGTGCTACCCCAAGCCCTTGCATATGAGGTAAGTAATGGAGACCCAAGGAGCCTAAGGTGCCATGGAGTCTCTTATGAGACTTTTTTAACTTCCTCCAATCACCCCCTAAGCTATTGGCGTGTCTTCTAAGGCAGACTTCTCTTTGGCCATTGTTGTTGTAGAGGATGTTCCTAGGGGCGAGGGTCTCATTGTTGAAGTTACGACTAATGATGGGGGAGAAGGTTCTTTGCTAGTTTCTGATGCTACAGCTAGAGGTAAGAGGGTTACTGAGGTCCCCGACTCAGATAGACGAGTGCACATTGATGTGTGTGGAGAAAACCTCTCCATTCCTTCTACCCATGAGGGAACCTATCTATAGGGATGCTCTACGATCTTCCCACTCACTCTGGTGATGATGGATCCTCCAATCCTCCCAGCCTTGTCATCAGTCATAACCAGATTTCCCACACTCTGAAGGTAATCTCTTTACTTCTTCTCTTTTTTTTTATTAACTTCTCCTTGTATTCAATTATATAAGAAGTCATTGCTCATGTGGAAGGGCTCTTAAGGGACCTCAGGGATAGTCAGACCATGGAATCCCTACTAGATAAGGAGGCAGCACTCCTTAAGAAGAACTCATAAGAGAAGGACGAGGCCCTAGATAGGGAGAGAAGGGCATTGGCTAAGAGAGAAGAGCTACTACAAACTCGCACTACTGAGCTGGAGTCTCTTCAACAAAAATATAAAGCCCTAAAATTATACATCGAATACTTGAACTGAAGGGTAGAAAGATTGGAGAATGAGAACATAGGATTTGAAGAGAGAATACAAAAGTGGCCCATAATGCCAAAAACTCCAATGAAGTAGCGGATATTATCTCGAAGAAGATGGAGGCTCTGACTAATAAGTTACCCCAAATTCTTCAAAGAGAGGTGCAAAAGTTTGCCGAGTCTTGCGTTTTTAAGGGTTAGCACAGTATCGAGGTCATCTAGAGCAGCGTAGATTATTACAACTGAGCTCTAGAGGTAATTTTTTATAAGTTTCCTGAAGTGAGAAGCCAATTTATGCTCCACTCTTTAAAATATGTGGTGCCTAATATTCAGTAATCTGAGTACCCGAGTGGGGTGGGCCTCCCAGACCTCACTTTCTTAGACCGCATATCAGTTGCTTATGATAAGCCTGATGGCCCTCCTTTTGATGGTTCTGTGAACAACCCTGATTCAGATCTAGGGGACCATCTTTCCATTAACACAACGCTTCATGGCCCATATCAAGAGGCTAGTTCGTCGAGGCCTCCAAAGTCTTAACTTCTATTTTACAATATCTTAGGTTCTTTACTTTGTACTTTTATTTTTTACTCTTTTTGTAAGTTGATTCTACATGTAACACATTTATTCCAATATATAAAATATATATTCTTTCTATTTTCCTTGTTCTTTATAACTTTGGCTTGATCTTTGTTTCCACGTTCACTATTTGTGTATATATGTTTTTTCTTATTTTCTGCATCTTTTTGGGTTAGTGAGACTAGGTTTTGATTAGTTTAATTATTTCACATTCTCTTTAGTGAAGGTCTTGTGATCTCTTAGGGGATTTCTTACCCCTCTTGAGCTAGGTTCGATGCCTTGAATTATTTAGATCTTGGAAATCCCATTAGAGGGTCTTTCATAAGTTGAATCAAGCTAGTTTTGTGAGATTTTAGTGCTTTGACTAGTTGATATCTCAGTGTCCCCCTTGGAGGGTCTTTTTCCAGTCGAGCTGGGCTTAGGGCCTTGGCTTGCCAAGGTTTTAGTGCCCCCCTTGGAGGATCTTTTGCCAATCAAGTTGGGCTTAGTGCCTTAGCTTGTCGAGGTCTTAATTCCCCCCTTGGAAGGTCTTTTGTTAGTAGAGCTGGGCTTAGAGCCTCGACTTGTCGAGGTCTCAGTGCCCACCTTGGAAGGCCTTTTACCAGCTAAATTGGGCTTAGTGCCTCAGCTCATCGAGGTCTCAATGCCTTCCTTAGAGGGTCTTTTACCAGTCGAGCTAAGCTTTGTGCCTCGGTTCATCGAGGTCTTAGTGCCCCTCTTAGAGTGTCTTTTGCCAATCAAGCTGGGCTTAGTGCCTTGGCTCATTGAGGTCTTAGTGCCCCCCTTAGAGAGTCTTTTTCCAGTCAAGTTTGGGCTTGGTGCCTCATCTCATCAAGGTCTTGGTGCTCCTTTAGTGTGTCTTTTTTTCAGTCAAGCTAGGCTTGGTGCCTCTACTCATCGAGGTCTTAGTGCCCCCTTGGAGGGACTTTTGCCAATCAAGTTGGGCTTGGTACCTCAGCTCATCACGGTCTTAGTGCCCCCTTTAGGGGGTCTTTTTCAAGTTAAGTTGGGCTTGGTTCCTCTACTCGTCGAGGTCTCAGTGCCCCCCTTGAAGGGTCTTTTGCCGGTCAAGCTAAGCTTGGCTTATTTTCTAAAATATTGATGGAGAAGTGAGTGCCTTTTATTATATGCTATGGGTAGTACAGTTTCAAATGTTATACATTCCATGTGTGAAGTACTTCTTTATTCTCCAAAGTTCGTAACTTGTAAGTTGATAGACTGATGACTTATTCAACGATGAATAGGCCTTCCCAGTTTAAAGCTAACTTGCTTGTGCCCTCTCTCTTTCCTGTGGATTCTAAGCTTTGCATCACGAGGTTGCTTACCTAAAAGACCTTACTGCTCACTTTTTGGTTGAAATAGTTATCAACTTTATTTTTGTAATCCGCTATCTTCATTGAAACTTACTCTCACAGCTCTTCTAGTAGGTCTAGGTTAAACCTTCATGCTTTCTCATTTTCTTCACCATCACAATAATAGACTCTTCCGCTAGGCAATCCAACATCAACTGGCAGGATAGCTTCGGTTCCAAAGGTGAGGGTAAAGGGTGTCTCACCCATTGATTCCCTTGGAGTTATTCTATAGGCCCAAAGCATGTGATACAATTCTTTTGCCTAGTTTTTTTCCATAACCTTTGAGCCTTCACTTCAACCCTCGGAGGATGGTTTTGTTAGTGACTTCGATTTACCCATTAGACTAAAGGTGGGAAACTAAGGAAAAATGTTACTTTATGTTGAGGCCTTCATAAAAGTCTCTCATTTTGGCATTGTTGAACTGCTTGCCATTGTCACTAACTATCTGGTGAGGTATCCTGAACCTACAAACAATATTTTTTCATAAAAATTTCACCACATTTTCTGCTATGATGGTTGCCAATGCTTCAGCCTCTACCCATTTGGTTAAGTACTCTACCACCACTAGGAGGTATTTCTTATGTTCTATTATCACTGGGAAAGGGCCTATTATGTCCATCCCCCATTTGGCAAAAGGCCATGGACCATAGATTGGTATTTGCTTCATTGCTAGGACTTTACTTAGGTTGGTAAGCCTTTCACATGTTTGGCACTTCTTGATCATCTTCAATGCATCTTCCTTCATGGTTGGCCAATAGTACCCCTGTCTAATGGCCTTTGTAGCTAGGGCTTTTCCTCTAATTTGCATTCCACATATGTCTTCATGTATCTCCTTTAATATATATTCTACTTTGATGGGGATTAAATATCTGAGCCATGGTAGAGAGAAGGCTCGCTTATAGAGAATCCCATTATGCATGGAGAAGTGTGAGCTCCTCCACTTGATCTTCTTAGCCAACTTCAGTTCTTCAGGGAGCTAGCCCCCTTTACAGGTACTCCCTTAATAGGTCCATCTAGTAGGGTTTCGAGTCTATGGCCATGACACCTTTATCCTTTTCTATGCTAGGCTGAGTGAGGACTCCTAGGAACACCTTATTTGGTATATTTGTGGGGTGGGCTACTTCGAGCTTACTAAGGCTATCATCTCTGTTGTTTACCCCTCGAGGGATTTTTCGAAACTCCACCTATATACCCCCTCCCTTCATCTTTTTCAGTTGTAAATTTGTCTTCTCTAAATACTTCACCATGTCTAGGTGTCTAGCCTTTTAGAGCCCTTCTACATGTCCCATAACCTATTGTGAGTCACTACATATGTGCAACACCTCCACATGTAGGTGTTTGGCTACCATAAGACCTTGGAGGAGAGCTTCATACTCTGCTAAATTATTTGTGTTATTGAAGTCTAGTTTCAAAGCGAACTCTATCAGCACCCCTTCTCCATTCTTTAATACCATGCCAACTCTACTAACTCCTTTACCATTAGCTCAGTCTACGTATAGCTCCCATTTCACCTTCAAAGCTTGGACTTTAGGCCATTTATCGGTTTCCTTCTCTACTAGTGTGTCTTCTTGGAATGAGCATTCTCAGATAAAGTTTTCTAGGGCCTAAGCCTTGATGACAAACTGAGGCCTGTACTCTAAGTTATATCCTACTAGTTCCACTACCTAACATAACATCTTTCCTAAGAGTTCAAGCTTGTGCAAGACTTTTTGCAAGGGCTAATCAGTGACGGCCACTCCCTGGTGTGCTTACAGATACACTTTGAATTTCTTATAAGAGAGCAACAAGGCTTATACCAACTTCTCTAGGGGACTATAATTCAATTATGCTCTTTGCAAGACCTTGTTGAGATAATATACTTGATTTTGAAGGCCTCTTTCTTCCTTAACTAGCATTGAACTAACTATGTAAGGCAAAGCTGAGAGATATATGAGGAGCTCTTCCCTTAGAAGGGGTTTACTCAACACCTACTCCGAAGCCAAGAACGCTTTCAAATCATCCATCACCTGTTGATAGTCATCTGTCCACTCGAAAGAGGCACTTTCTTAGCTTTTTGAAGAAGGGAAGATGTTTCTCTCTAGACTTAGATATGAACTTATTTAAGGCCACTAGTCTGCCTATTAGTTTTTGGACTTCTTTCATGCTTTATGTAGGACTCATCTCTAGTATGGCTCGGACCTTGTCTAGGTTCGGTTCAATTCCCCTTTCACTAATCTGGTAGCCTAGTAATTTACCTCCATGAATGAAGAAAGCACACTTATGTGGGTTCAACTTCATTCCATAAGCATTCATCACCTCGAATACTTCTTTTAAGTTATCCATATGTTGCTAGAAATTCATGCTTTTTACCACTATATCATCTACATATGCCTTCAGGTTCCTGCCCAGTTGTTCCTTGAACATTTTGTTGACCAGCCTTAGGTATGTTTCCTCAATGTTCTTGAATCCAAAAGGAATAGACACATAAATATAGGTTCCCTTCTCTATAATGAATAAGTTCTTCTCTTCATATTCCTCATCCAGCTAAATATGATGGTAGCCTTATTTTGAACCTAGCAATAAGAGATATCTACATCCTATTATTGAATTCACTAGCTTGTCTATTATAGGCAGTGGATATGAATCCTTAGAGCATGCCTTGTTCAAATCGGTGAAATCTTCGTACATCCTGTAATTGTCGTTAGCTTTCTTAACCAACACCACATTAGCTAGCCAATTTGGAATAACACTTCTCTAATAAAGCCTGCTTTGGTTAACTTCCCCACTTCTTCATCGATAACAGACTGCCTCTCAGCACCAAAGAATATCTTCTTCTTTTTTACAGGCTTACTTGTTGGATCCACATGGAGCTTGTGTATGATGACTTTTGGGTCAATCCCTGGCATGTCTGAAGAGATCCATGTGAAGGTCTAAGAGCTACCCACTAAAAACTTCTTTCTGAAATCCTTCTCCTTTCAGTTCAAAGTGGCATTGATTTATAAGGTTCAATCATCTTTGATTATCTTAAACATTTTAAGTTCTTTCATTGATTCCCCTTTAGTGTCATCTTGAGCCTTTTAAGGGGCCACCTCTATCATCTTCTCCTCTTTTAATTCAAGGGACACCACTTTCCTTTTCCTCACCACTTGTAGTATCGTATTTGAAACTACGTCCCCATACACATAGAGGTATGTACCATCGGGGAGAGGAATAGTGAGTATGCACCTTTGGATACTCACCGAAGCATCTAAATTCCATAGTAGCGGTCTTCCCAATAGCACATTATTGGACATGGGTAATTTAGTGACGATGAAGATTGCCATAACCGTTATAGCCTTTGGGGCCTTCCCCACTGTCACTGGCAATTCAATAGTACCCACCACTGGTATGATGGCTTTATCTGGGGTTCTGACTGAGATTTCTAAGGGCTATATTTTTTATTCTTTTATTCCCATCTGAGTGAAGGCTTCCCATGATAATAGGTTCACAAAGCTGCCTGTATCCACAAAGATTTTATGAACCCTAAATTTGGCCACTACTACCATGATCACAACTACTTCAGCCTTTCTGGTGGGCATGCTAGCCAAACATCCTACTAACTACTTAGAACCATTATAAAAGATGAACTCAGAAGCCTCATGCATTTGCATCACCTCCATCTCTTTCCTTTTTCTTATAGGAACCTCCTTTGGCCTCCTGTAAATCAATGTATGTCCCTATCTTATCCATCCTCTAAGTTTATTTCCTATGGCTAGCTAGCCGAACCTTCTTGGTCAACCTTTTTTACATAATTCTTTAGATATCCCTATTGGATTAGCCTCTCAATTTTCTCTAGGAGTGACCGACATTTATTTGTTGTGTGCCCGTGAGTGTTGTGAAATTTACAGCATTGTGACCTATCCCTTTTATCGAGATCTTTTGTAATTGGCCTCAACCTCCTTTAGATCTCCTTATTCTAGAAAGTTGTGAACACCTCTTCTGGTCTGGCATTCAATGGCATAAATTTGGAAGGGTCGAATCTCTCCCTTCGGGGTGCCTGACCTTCCCACTGCGGAGGAGGTGTCTTCCTTTCTCGCCCTCTTATGGGACGATCCTCCTTTATCCAGATTTCTCTTCTTGTAAAATCTACTCTCCCTAAAAGCATCATCTTTCTTAATGTACTCTTCTGCTATGGTCATAGACTCATTCAACATTTTAGGGCAGCTCCGGACTAGTACTTTAAAGTAGTTTTGATGAGTTGTGCATTTTTGCAAGACTTCAATGGCTCAAGGCTCATCTATATCTATAAATTTCAATGTCTCCCTATTTAATCCGATGATGAAGTCCTTTACGACTCTTATAGGTCTTATTCCACCTGCTTGAGAGCTCGTGTAGGTGTAAAGATCAGGATACTTACAGAGAACCTTTTCTGAAAGAGGTTCACTATATGCCAGAATGAATCTATGCTTCCCTTTGGCAGTCCATCGTACCACTTCTCCATTGCACCTTCAAATGTACTTCTAAAATCTTGACAAAGTGCTTCTTCTCTAGTGGTTTGAAGTTCCACCAAATGCTTATACTCCAACACGTGAGCTTTTGGGTCCTGGCTGCTGTCGTACTTCACCATTTGAGGTTGCTTAAATTTTTCAGGCATTTGAAACTCGTTGATTCTCTTAGTGAATGGGGACTTCAGGTTGAGGGTGAAATCTTTCC
>CAOJBK011212115.1:0-14459 GCA_948294925.1 Codiaeum variegatum | reverse complement strand
TGTTTTGCACATAAATTGGATAGATCCTTGATGTTGAGTATGGGTCCTCTTTGGTTTATTTATTTGTTAAAGAGTTTAATGAATATCTAAACCAAACCATGTCAAAAGTGTTTTGGCATGGTATATGTTTCAAAAATGTTTATTAAAAAAAAAAATCAAACTGGGTACTGTTCATCCAGTAGTGCTGTCCAATTCTGGACAGCCGTTCGGTCTTCCGCTGCGCGACTCCGTATTCGCCCTTCACTTTCTTAGGTACTGGGATACTATTGGCTAACCAGGAAGGATAACTAATTGGCTCAATAAACCTATGTGACATTTTCTTGGAAACCTCTTCTTTTATTAGAAGTGGCCATTTTTCCTTCATTTGTCTGAGTTTCTGATTAAAAGGCTTGCATTTTGGCTAGGTTGGAATTTTATGGATGATGATGCTTGAATTAAGACCAATCATGTCGTTAGACTTCCAAGAGAAGCAATCTTCGAATCTTTTGATGCTTGATTCAATGTCATACCTATTTGAGCATGCAGATGCAATGAATATAGTTTTTGGTATGTCATTAGTGCCAACATTTGTGGGATCTTTAACAACATCGGTTATTCAGTTTATTTTAAAGTTCTCTTTTTTCCCATTGATAAAACCAAATTCACCAGTTGGAACACTAAGAGAGAATAAGGAAAGGGGTTCATAACAAGAAAATTTATTTATCTTATTCATTTTAAAGGGGAACAAGTCCACAATTATATCAAGTTGGTAATTAAAACTAGAGGATACATCAAGGGAGGACTGAGAGGGCAAAGAGGACACAAAACTCTCAGAAGCTGTCTCATACTCAGATTTATAAGACTCTTTAAGTTCAAACACTTCATCCAATTTAACTTCATAATCTAGTAAGACTAGATTCTTTTCTAAAGGCCAATTGTTTAGCTCCCCAGTAGTAGTTTTAATTAAGGAAGTAAGGTCAGACTTTACGTCCTCATTAGTCAGAAAGTCATCCTTCGTGAAGAGTTCAAATTCCATAAAGTCCTCAGGTTCAGTAGTAAGGTGATAAATAGGATGATAGTGCTCATATATTAGCTTGATATCATAAAATACTTCAAACTCAGGAATGGTGATGATAGTCATAGGACAAATCCATGACTCAAGAAAAGCACAGTAAGGGATAGATTCACCTTATTTAACAAAGTACCCATTCACAGTTTTGAAGTATGGCCTTATAGGGTAGTCATATTCCCCTCATTTTTTTAGTATAGCATACTTTTCTCTAGCTTTATCCTTTTCTTCCTCAATCTCATCCTCACTAGGATGATAGCCCAAGCCAAAAGGTGGTGTAGAGAACGAATATTCATTAACGGACTTGATCTCTTGTTAATTCTTATTAAGGCCCATTCTAGAAAAATAGGCCATCTTCTTCATGATGTTAGAAATCATAGGATTACAGTGAGGATCAAAGTCAAGTGAGATCACCTCCTTTAAATTTTTAGCAACCTCAATGAATTTCATAAAAGTGAACCCATATAATGGATAGGTAGACAACTCAGGTTGTATCCCCAGAATGGAGACAATAGCTGGGACATTAAATTTTCTAGATGTATCTCCTTTGATAGTAACTACCCCATTTAAAAAAGGAAACTTAACCTTTTAATGCAATAATGAGGGCACGGTCTTGGCCTTGTGGATCCATGGTCAGCCTAGGAGTAGGTTGAAACATGAAAGCACATCCATCACTTGAAAAGGAATTTCAAATGTGGTGGGCCCAATGGTGACAGTTAGAGTAGCCACCCCAAGTATTTTTTTTTAGTTATCATAAGCCCTTACAATCTAATTGGAAGGTGTGGAATTGGTGACTTGTAATCCCAGTCAGCTTACAACTTTATAAGGACATACATTTAATATTGAACCATTATCCATTAAGGCCATAGGAATAGTCTTGTTCATTGTAATAACAGTAATGTATAAAGAATCATTACGATAACCCCTAGGATGGATCTCTTCCTCAAAAAGGAGATGGAAGTGTCCTTGGCAGAACTAGTGATGGAAGTAACTAAAGTGTCTAGAGTTATGTCAATGGGAGTTTGACATTGGTTGGGAGCCTTGCATATAGCTTGGCAGTGTGGATAGGAAGACATAAGCAAACTCTAAATTGAAATGTTAGCTTGTGTCCTTTTCAATTGCTTGGGCACAACATCGTCTTTAGGATCGGGGGTACCTTTTGATGGGATAATAAGTTGTTGAGGTTCTTGTGTAATTCTACCACTTCTAGTTATGACATCCAATTTAATATTCATACCGTTCAGGTCGATCACGTAACATTAGTCATTTTAGATGGACTTCCCCTAGAAAGGTAGGTCATCCATAGTAAGGGAGAAATCAGGTAAGATATACTTCCCCCAAGAAGGTAGGTCATCTCTAGAATAGTGATAATTGCTCAATGGTGTATCAATAACACAAATCAGATGAGTGGAATTCATTTCCTCAAACTCCACTAAGATTACATTGACATTGTGTTCAAGAGGAGGGTTGGATTTGATATTTAGGAGAGGAGAAGATGGCAAGAGTTCACTAGTATCAATCATATCTTTAATTCTATGTCTGAGAGCCTTGCAATTGTCAGTTTTATGGTCAGGCCCTTGATGGTAATCACATCATGTTGAACTTTTTAGACAAAGGAGGATTTAGGATAGGTTTTAGCTAAAGTGGCTTGATGTGAACCCTAATGTTTGCATCACTAAATCCATCCTGTTAATATGAGCCTAGTTGTTCAAACAGGGCTAAAATCGAACTTCAAACGAACCTAAAAAATCCAAAAAACTAAATTGAATCAGACCAAACCGAACCCAAAAAATCAGGTCCAAGAACGCACGAGTTTTGAATAAACGCTTGCATTTGCATTTGACCACAAATGCATGCGTTTGGTCCAAAATGCATGCATTTTGACTCCTAGGGTTTCTAGCACAAATCCCTATAAATTCATACTTTTAGAAATAATCGACAAATAGAAATTTTCCTGAGTCCATATCTATTTTTTAGCCTTCAAACACTCTTAAACACCCCCAAAACACTAAAATTCATTCTAAATTGAATCAATATCATCTGCAACCTTCATAATTCACCAATAATAATTATTCGTCAGATAGTACTTTCGTTCAATTTCTACAGTTCCACTTCAAACAGTCTGACACTGGTCCTCTCCGAACACAACGCAGACTCGTTCCTAATTCGTCAAGCCGTTAGACCCTCCAATTCACAAGTCTCAAAAGAAAAAGGTAGTAAAGGGTACAATATTTCCTTTTTCTTCCTCTTATTTTCTGAATTAAGCCCCTTAAAACTTGAACTAAGGCATTTTCCAAATCAATTATCACTTTCTTAAAGGAATCAAATTAAGTCCTAAAATGAACTTAGGTATTCATATAAGTCAAAACTCAATTTTTTTATATAATCAAATCCTAAATTGGTTAATAGCTTACTCGATTAATTCTTTTTTTTTTTCCAATTAAAATGAATTAGCTACTAAACACACCAAATCACCCATTGTTATCAGAATAACACCAGCCTTTCTCGAGAAGGAAGAACGGGGTAGGGTTTGATTCCCATTCAAAGGGACATACTGGCAAGCCTTCAAATGGCTGCAACTCCAAAACCTATTTTCCCTTATTATTCTCTTTTATTCATTTTGTTTATTGTTATGTTATTATTTGGTTTATTGTTATTATTTGTCCAATTCGTTATACTTTATGCTATTTTTGTGTTATTATTATTTCAATTGAGGATTTTTATTGGGGAATGTGTGCTCCTTCCAGATCCGAGGATTGCAGAGGAGATCCCCTAATTTCAATTATTTTTCCAATTTAATTTAAGTTATTACTTCCTTTAGGGATGTGTGCCTTCCCTAGAACCTGAAGTGGTCTAGAGGAAGGACCCTTGATTTACTTTCCTGCCTTTACTGCTTTATGTGATTGTCATGCATTATTAACATGTTCATGCATCACGTGATATGCCATGCATACATGAAACCCAAATCACATTTTATTAAGTAAAAAATTATTAAAAATGGTCAAACTAATTTTTTCTAAAAATTATTTTTATCGGATCACGAATCCCCAAAGCCCTTTGGTTCGAGGCCAAACCTTTTTCTAAAATGCGAAAATTAATCAGAATTTCCTAAAATAGAGTTTTTATCAAAAATGGGTTCTTAATCACCATAGGAAAAAACTCTTTTTCTTAAAGATTAGGTGGCAACTCTATACACTTTACACACCACATGCACGCCAATGAACACATGTGTATTCATAAATGTGGGACTTGTCCATAACTGCGATGCAATGTGCAATCTTACCCAATGCCATGTGGTTGATTTTCTGGAGCCATAAACTCAAAGTCGCACTGGAAAATCTCGTAGGCTCCGGATGAGGCATCACAGCTGGCGAGTCCACTGTGGACATTTGGAAAACTGACTCAAAAATTGAAGTGGATTATTTTCTGATAAAACAATCTTTTGGCTTAAGACTGTATGAAAGTAGATTTTCATGCATCACTTTATGTGATCCTTTATTTTAGGAAAACCTGGATAGAGAGTAACATCGAGTGAGCTTTTTTCCTTAGGACTACATCATCGATAGTTAAATCATCCAACTCCAAGGAATACCCTTTGATCCTTTCAGTTGGGATAACAAGGTCCTATGTACTTTTGAACCCACGCCAGCCTCCTTGGATCATATGTGGTTAGATATATCGCACCTCTAATAGCTGGGAAACCTTCAAACCACCGAGCTATCATGTAATGATTAGAGTTGACCCTAGGTCTCATATTCCCTAAAGACTTTGATTATGCAAACTTTCATCATGAAACCTTTTTCATTCATGTATACATGGATGCATGCATGCATGCATCATGACATCCAAAACACTAAAATTGGACAAAGTGAACTGTTGCATACCAAATTTCATAAAATACTTACCCTTTTCATACCAACATGCCTGCTACTGGCCTTATCTTTTTCTAGGATGATAAAGGTCACCATGTTAACCAAAGATATCCCACCTGCAGTTGATGCCACTACACCCAATGCTACTATTGTTTCTTTACCTACTGACATTGCTGGAATATTAGCTGACATTCTAAAAAAATCAAGAGGAGGCTATGAAAACTCAATAAGAGACCATCTCTGCAATGATGCAAGCCTAAGAATAGAGTATCTCAGGTAAGGTCCAAGCCATACTGACTCAAATTGGGATCCAACCCATCAATCATGCTTCTACCTCTTCCAATTAAAGTAAGGAAGTCTTAGCTAATGAAGTTATTATGCTAAATCCATAACCTGGCTATGGAAAAAACACCCCAACTACCCCTACTATGGATCATTTCCCAAAAGGGGTTGAAGGTCATCCACTCCTTAAGACTATGGCTGAAAAGTACAAGGAAATGGAGAAAACTTTGAAGGCCCTGAAAAGAAGGAGAATGTCCTTAATGTGAAGGAACTGAGTCCTTTCCCCAAAGTCAGGCTTCCATTGAAGTTTCAGATTCCAAGTTTTGAGAAAATTGATGGCACCACTTGCCCCAACACTCACCTTAAATTTTATGATGGTACTTTACTCCTCTTGGGTGTGGAAGACGAGCTCCTTACTAAGCTTTTCTGGTAGTCACTTATTAGTGCAACTTTAAATTGGTTTATTTTGTTAGAGGATTCTAAGAAATAGACTAGGAATCCATATGTAATGAGTTTGTAAAACAATATTCCTATAATCAAGAAATTGATGTTAAAAAGTAAGATCTGGAGACAATAAAACAATTGCCAAAAGAAACCTTTTCTACTTTTATCACTAGATGGAGGAAGAAGGCCTCCCAAATGGTTGACAAACCAATTATCCTGGAATAGATTAACATCATTGTTAAGAACTTACTACCTTTGTACTGAGACAAGTTGATAACACAGTATATGCTCGACTTCAAATCTCTTGTGAATGTTAGCACTTGCCTTGAAGATGGGATTGAATCTGGCATCATCAAGGATGAAACTCATATCTCATCCTCCCATTTTAAGAAAATCAATGGTAGTCAAAATAAAGGTGGAGTTAATGCAATCTTAGCCTGCAAACTCCATCAGATCCAAAGAAGGGAATTCACTAATTTAAGGGGATTAACACTGAGTTATCTCCTAAAACAGTGCTTAGAAAAGGTTGCATTCCAACCATTGGAGCCCAAACCCATTCCTAATCCATTGCCAAAGAACTTTAATATGAATGAGAGGTGCAACTATTACCAAGGGCCAGGCCACAAAACTAATAATTGCAAGGCCTTTAAACACAAAATTCAAAATTTCATTAATGCCAAAGATCTCTTGCTTCCTACTATAAACATTAGTACTAATCCCCTCCTAGAGTACAACATAAATGCAATACTGAATGAATCTGAGGAAGGGGATTATATGTACCTTATCACTAATGTTGTGCTCTTGAGCAATTATCACTACACTAAAGAAGACCAATCTTCCTTATAAAGGTCCCTCTCCTTAAATTGCTCACTTCTAATTGGTCAACCTTCCTTAGGGAGGTCAATCCCTAATGACTACTGTTGTGTTATCATAAACCTGAGACACTTGAGTGAAGAATAGATGTTATTACCTAAAGTGGTAGAATCACACAAATGCCTATTACAATTCCACCGACAAGTCAACCACTAGCTCAATCCAAAGGGACTTTTAACCCTAAAGAGGATCCCATACCTAAAAAACTCAAAAAGATATAAGCAAACATTTCCATATGGAGTCTACTCATATCTTCTTATCCTCAACACCAAGCTCTTTGTAAGGCGCTAAAACAATGCCAGACTCCAACAGACATTTCTCCTAAAGCATTGGTTGCTTCAATTATAAGTTCTACCACCATTTCATTTTCTGATAATAAGATCCTATATGGGTGACCACACAATGATGCCCTTTAAATTACCATCATCACAAGGGAGAAATTTATCCCAATGAATTTAGATGATAATGGGTCTACACTTAATGTATGCCCGTTGAAAGTTGCAAGTTACTTGGGGTTAAGTGCTTCTGATTTTAACCCTTCATCTCAAATTGTACGAGCTTACCATAACTCCCATAGAGAAGTTCTAGAAGTGGCGACTCTAACCGTCACTATGGGTCGAACCACTTTCAAAGTGCCATTCCAAGTCATTGATGTACCATCATGTTTCAACTTACTCCTGGGAAGGCCTTGGATTCATCAGGCTAAAGTTGTGCCTTCGACTCTGCATCAAAGGGCCAAATTCCCATTAAAAAATGGCATTGTCACTTTTAAAGCAAACCTATTTGGAAAATCTGAGGTCCCAGACACTGTTCCTATCTTCGAAGTTCAACCTGAGCTGTCAACATATCCTTTATTTGGCTTCTCGTTTGTCCAATTCATCCATACAACTGAGAATCTGAAAGAGCTAATTACTCTAGATTTTAATCCATACTACAACTTTATGATTGGGAATATTATTAAACATATGGCTTACTTTCCTAGTATAGGCCTTGGAAAGAATCAACAAGGATTCGAGTCCTTTAACGACTTAAAATTTTCCACTCCTCCTTTTGGCCTTGATTACAATCCAACAGATGATGAGATTGAGGAAGAGAAAACCAAAGTCAGAGAAAGCTCTGCAATTACTAAGCAAGGGGGAGAAGCTGACATCCTCATGAAGCTTTACTTCAAGACCTTGAATGGGTTTTTTTTTCAAAGAGGGAGAGATAGTTCCTTACTGTGCTTTTCCCAAGCTATGGATCTATCCTATGACTGGCATAAAAATTCCTGGATTTGAGATATTTTCTGATGTGAAATTGAGTGCTAAAGATTACCAACCTATATACTATTTGGGCCTTGACTATGAAGAAAACATGGAGGCTTATCTGTTTGATGAGATTGTTGTCCTAACTGGAAAGGAGGAGAATTATAACCTCTCCACTTTGATCAAGCCTACCATTGGAAAGATGAAGAACTGGCAATATGACAAAAGCCCCACTGAAGATGCTAAATCTTAATTAGAGATTGAGTTTGAATCTAGTACTGAGTCTGAGTCATCCTCATTTTCATCCTCTTCTGAGTTTGATACTGATCCATCGAGTTTTAATTATGAATTTGATGTAACTGTAGACCTCTCTCCAATTTCTATTAATAAGACTACTAAGTTTTGTTGTTATGAGCCTGTCTCTTTATTTTCTTTTAATGTTCCAATTGATGAATTTGACCTTAATCAAACATAAAAAGAGAATAATAAAATAAATGAAATAAAAGATGCAGTTAAAGAGCCCATAAACACTAGCACTCATGACATGCCTTAAAACACATACATTGCATATGCATGCTCAAACAAATATGACACTGAGTCTGCCATCAAGAGTTCAAAGACTGCTTCGCCTAGAAGCCCAGCAATATGACTGGACTCAATCTAAGCATCACCATCCACAAGATCCCAACATACCCATATTGCAAGCCTGTTAAACAGAGGCTCAGGTGCATGAAATTGGTCAGGTCCATTCCAATTAAAGAAGAAGTGACTAAGCAATTCTCTCACAAGTTCATTGAGCCTATCATCTATCCATCTTGGTTGGGAAACATTGTCTCAGTACTGAAGAAATATAGGAAAGTCAGAATTTGCGTAGATTACAAATACCTAAACAGGGCATGCACTAAGGATGATTTCCCACTACCCCACATAAACCTTCTAATCAATGCACTAGCTGGTTCAAAGATGGTTTCCTTAATTGATCTAGCCGCAGGGTACAACAAAATCTTGGTTCATCCTCCTGACATGGAAAAGACAACCTTTATCATTGAATGGGGCATTTACTACTATAGAGTAATGTCATTTGGGCTGAAGATCACCGGAGCTACCTATCAGAGAATGGCTATTACAATTTTCCATTACTTAATGCATAAAGAAGTGGAAGTCTACATTGACAACATGGTCATTAAAGGTGTTACTGTGAATAACATATGCAAGTACTGGAGAAGTTCTTCCTTAGACTTTGATAATGCAATCTCAAGGATAATCCAAACAAATGCATATTTGGTGCCTCATCTAAAGTATTCCTTGGTTATATGGTTAGCAAGAAAGGCATCGAGGTTAATCCTGCCAAATAAAAAACCATTCTCGACATGCCACCTCCTAAAACTGAAAAGGAGATAAGAGGTTTTTTAGACTGTCTATAATATATTCAACCTACTCAAGAAAAACTCCTCTAAACAGTGGAACAAGGAATGTCAAAGGGCTTTAGAATAGATCAAGAAGTGCCTACGGAATCCACCAGTTCTATAACCCCTTAGACTTGGTCAATTGCTACTACTCTATTTAATTATCACTGAAGAAACCATAGGGGCAGTGCTAGCACAAATCGCCCTAGATTCACATAAGGAAAATTCCATCTATTAATTGAGTAAGAAGATGATGGCTCACAAAATCAAGTACAAATACATCAAGAAACTCTGCCTTGCTCAGGTATGGGTCTGCCACAAACTGAGGCATTATTTGGGGGTATACATCACACATGTCCCCACTAATCAAAGCCCATTGAAGTAACTCATAGAGAAGCTTATTTTAGACAATAAAATGGCTAGGTGGATGGTAGTCCTGACAACCTATGACTTCAAGTACGTTCAAAGAAAAGCCATTAAAGGTAAGTTTCATTACTGATAAACTGGTTGCTACCCCAATCGATGAACATTGGGAAGAACCTGAGTTTCCTAACGAGGAAATTCTATTGCTATAAAATGAAACATGAAAATTATACTTTGATGGAGCCACAAATCACAAAGGTTATGGTGCAGAATGGTGTTCCTTACAAATACCAATGAAAGTTTGCCTTTATCGATTAAACTAGACTTCGAGGTAACTAACAACAAAGGTGAATACGAAGCATATGTATCTAAGTTAGAATCAGCTCTCCATATTAGCATCAGAAACTTGGAAGTCTACGATGATTCAAATCTCATTGTCTCCTAAGCCCTAGGTAAATGGAATATCAAGGAGGAGCGGTTGGTTCCTTACTATAAGCACCTCGAAGAGTTGGCCAATGACTTTGATACTCTCTTTTTTCATTACCTATCAAGAACTCAAAACAGGTTTACTGATGCACTGGCAACTCTAGAATCCATGATAGAAATATGAGATGGGTTCATTATCCGTCCTATTTTGATAAGCATCAATTGATAACCAAGCTTCCAAGCTCATTGCATGAACATCTAAAAAGTCGAGGAAAAGCCTTAGTACTGGGACATTTTTATCTACCTCACAAAAGGTGAATATCCTGAAGGTGCTTTTAAATAAAAAAGGAGAACCATTAGGCAACTGGCCAGTGGATAAATCCCTACATGTGACATCCTATACAAAAAGATCATGAATGGCATCCATCTCAGATGCATCTCTGATGAAGAGGCCAACAAAATCATGAAATAAATATATAGTGGGATTAATGGCTCCCATATGAATAGTTGGGCAATATCCCAAAAAATCATGAACTAAGGCTACTATTGGCTCATAATGAATGGGGATTGCACACTATTTGTTCGAAGGTGCCCTAAGTGTTAAGAGTATGCAAAGCTCCATAAGCTCTCCTCTTCACCTCTTAATCCAATTTCTACTCCTTGGATATTAATTATTTTGGGCATTAATGTCATCGGAAAGATTTCACCAAACTCATTTAACTGGTCATGAGTACATCCTAGTGACCATAAACTATTTCACCAAATAGGTTGAAGCTACCTTTATCAAGTCCTAGATTCCAAGAAAGTGGCTTAACTCATCAAAACCAACATCATCTCAAGGTAGGGTGTCCTGCATGAGATCATCTCTAACAACGGCTCCCATTTCCAGAAAGAGGTAGTCACTCTCCTAAAGTAGGAAAAGATTGAACATCACAAGTCTTTCCCATAAAGACCTCAAAACAATGGGGCTATCAAAGTTGCTAATAAAGCATTGAAAAACATACTTCAGAGGATGATTAGTAACCACAAAGTTTGGCATTTGCATTTTCCAAATGCCCTCCTTGGGTACAGAACTACATATAAATCAGCTACTAGAGCTACCCCTATTCACTAGTCTATGGAATGGAAGCAGTTATGCATATAGAATTGAAAATCCAGATAGTCAGAGTTCTCTAGGAAGCCTAGATCTCTAAATTCAACTGGTAACATACCTACTATGACCAGCTTAATGCAATTGAAGAAAGAAGGATAGAAGCTCTTCACCATACACATAACTATCAAATAAGGCTTGCTAAGTATTTCAACAAACGACTGTGAAGTCGTAATCTTCAGGATGGTGACTTAGTTCTCAAAGAGATTAGATAAGTCATGAAAGACCCTCGAGGGAAATTCTAACCTCTTTGGAGCAACAGATACATAACCAAAAAGATTATGTCAGGCAGAGGCATCACCCTGATGGATGTCGATGGCAATGAATTCAACCATCTGACCAATCTTGATTAGCTCAAAAAGTACTTCATATAGTGTTCTTATTGTATGAACATTCATTCAGGCATCAACATTTCTGTAACAAGAACTACATGAACTTGATTCTCCAAAAAATATATATCATGTACTTCACTTTTCAAAATCATTTGTAAGAAGATACATATGCAGCCTTTATAAGCATTGTCCAAACCATTTAGTAAAAATCAAAATTTCATCTCATTTTGGCTTTTTAATGTTGCATGTAAAAGTTTAAAATGAATTAAAATAAATCAAAAAAATAATGAAACCTGTTAAGCTGAAAACCCAAATGGGCAGTTTAGGGAAAATTTAGGGTACAACCTACTAGACTGAAAATCAAAAAGGTGGTCTAGACAACAATCAAGGTAGCTCGTTAAATTGAAAACCCAAAAGGGCGACTTAGGTAAAAATAAGTGCTTAAATAAAATAAAATACATTTTATTGATGTCTTATTCATCTTTTGGGACATCCAAAACAAGATATTTTGAGACAAAAAGTAAAATAAAATAAACAAAGTTTTTTTTTCTAAAGTCTTATTCTTTCTAAGTTTAAACTCATACTCAATTTTCAATCTCAGTCAAAAGAGAGAATCGTATTGCCTTCTCCTTTTGCCAACAAGCCTCGATCCACCACTCGAAATACACTAGAAGCTTACCATAGTCATCACCCAGAATAATCATAGCTCTTATAAAGTCTCTGATCCAGTGATAGAGGATAGCTCTAGCCACTTGATCATTCACCGAGGTCACTTCAAACAGTGGACCATCTAATGAAGGACTCTAGTCACCTGATACCAAGTCACTTACTAAAAACTAAGTAAATACACATGCTTGTATCCTTGACTCCTTGGCATAAACTACTTAATAGTGTACCAATCAGGTTTCCATAGTAAATTTGAAGGACCCAGCTCCATCAACTAGCAAATCCACTCCTTCTCAGAATCAAAGCGGATAACAATGCTCTAAGTGTGATACCAAGCTGCAAAATAGTCTGGTCTATCAGGTTTAGGAATAATCTTGAGATGGTCTCTGAGCCAAATTTGACAAGGAATTCATAAGTCAAAAGAAAGTCTCCAAAACATACTCAAACATACAAGCAGGAAAGAAGGATTAAGTACCTAGAGCAAAATCAGGCTAATGGACTAAGGCTCCTTCGAGCTATAGTAACGGTCAAGGGCCAATAGTATTTCAACCAAAATCAGGCCCATAATTGACATACCTTCACCCATCTAGGGTATTAAATCATCCACTTTGGCATCTCCCCATCCAACAGGGCCTATGAAGATGTAGCCTGTAGTCAAACCAAAGGAAAAGGCCTTCAATCTTCGATCTCGCCAAATTAGATCATTCTCTCTCTTTTCCCAAAATATCTTGGCCAAAATAGGTAGGTCAAGTCAATCATCTTTCACTAAGCCTAAAGTAGCCTCAGTGCTCAAGTCCAAAAGCCTCTTAAAATAGTTAAAATAGGCTACTCGTTCAATTGGAATAGCTAGGTTAGCCTCAGGACTCATACTAAGAAAAAAGGAAAACTCCTCAAAAGTTGGACACATATCGTCCATGCTAGCCCCATAGCGGAATATGTGGTCAACAGGATCTCAAAACTAAATGCAGGCATTCAAAAAGTCCTAATCAATTTTCACACCCCTAAATGTTGGAAAATAACTCATATTGTATTTTTCGAGGTTGATCATGTTCATTTTGTCTAAATTCTTGCACCATCCATTCATTATGTGACTAAAAAAGGGTTCCATACTATGGGAAAAAAGAAAAGAAACTGACTTTTTCTAAAAAATAATTTTGTTCCCCAATGGCTCGCTGAGTCAAAAATCGATTTTTGTACGCCTATTTATAGTGGCATGCAAATCAAGGTGAAAAAATTGAATTAAGAATGCTGAACGCGTGAGCCGAGGCAAAATGCATGTTTTTAAGCCTAAACACGTGCTTTTAGGTCCAAACATATGCGTTTGGGCCAAAATGCATGTGTTTAGCTGCCACATGTTGTTTGCTCGCATGTAGACCCGGCCCATCGAGATGATTAGTTCCAACGCAATCTGATTTTGTTTTTGCTTAGTCTCCGACCCAAATATTTTTCAATAAAATTTTTCAAGTAAAATCATTTCCAAAAATAAGAAAATCATGAAACAACTAAAATGGAAATTAGAAATGTTTTTATAAAGCCCACAAATGGGGCCCTAATACAATCAAACATAGATCACACATCATCCTCAACTTCCTCCTCCTCAAGATTAGCCTACATCTCCAGCTAGTTCCTCAGGATGCTCAACTGGGTAAGAGTAGTGCTCAAGATGAATACCATCCTCTGATGGGTATTGACACCCTGACCATGAATTAGACCTGGAACCTGCAGAGAACAGATAAGAAATCAAGTCAGAAAAAAAAAATCAAAAGTTGTTAATTGAGGAAACAGAATGACAAAAGGGTTTAAAAACCTACTGCATTAGGAAGGCGAGCACAATCTACTCGAGGCTCTCCTGGTAAGTAGTCATGAACCACATGGTGAATCTGACTAGTGCCCGACGCATCAGTAAAATTGACCTAGTCAGAATGTGGGGAAGCACATAACAAGTTTGACGTGAGCAAGATGGCATGTGGGATAAGGAAGCACTAATACCCGAGGAAGTAGAACTATAGTAAGGCATAGTCTGATGGCTACTCCCACCATGAAGCCTCCACCTTGGACCAACATTATCACCTACTCTCCGAGCCTCACCCTAACTAGCTTGAAATGGGGGCATCCTAACCATTAAACAAGATGATATGAAGTCTGGATATGAGGCATATACAAGCTGATAGTCCTCCCGGGGCCTTCCTATTCCATAGTAGGCCTAAAGAGCTCCAAACATCTTTTCCCCCATCTGCATAGAAGGATTGATGGGTACCACCTCTCCTTAGTGGACTGAGCCACCACACGCTCTCCAAGGAAGAACTCCATTAGGGAAGATGAACCAATTAGAATCTGCCTCTAGGTAAAGGTG
>CAOJBK011211683.1:0-10444 GCA_948294925.1 Codiaeum variegatum | reverse complement strand
GGACTAGATCGAACCTTGCAGACTAGGCCTATAAGACCCAAATGCATGCATTAAGGTCCAAAAGTATGCGTCAAAGCCTAAACGCATACATCAAGGCCTAAACGCATGCATTTAGGCCTAAACACATGAGTTTAGACTCTGACGTATTGAGCCAAAATTTTCAACTTTTTCGACATAATTTTCTATAAATTCGACCCCGAGCCATTTTAAAGGTTTTTCAGACTGAACCTCTACTGAAATGTTTTTCAAAATTATTTTATGTGCCGAAACTCTTCTGAAAATAACTCTGAACATAAAAATTCAAATCGAAACACTAGACTTTCTACATTTGAGTTAGTCGTTCATTCAACAATTAACGAGTCATCTTCCAGTCAGCTCACATACAGACTTATCTGAATGCAATGAAGACCTAATCTGCTTTTATTAAACCATCTCAAATGCATGTCTTGAAATCTCGAAAGCCAAAGGTAGTATATCTAAATGGTATAACATTTCTGTTTCTGATTCAAAAGCCCTAAAAAAATGACTTAGGCAATTTCTTAACAATCAAAATTCATTTTTATTAATCAAATCTTGAACTGATTAATGTCCCTTTTTGGATAATTTTTTACAAACTAAAATGAATTAGTTTTTGAATACAGAACCAACCAACTCATTGTTTCTTAGGATAACCCCAACCCTTCACAAGAAGGAAAAATGATGTGGGGTTTGATTCCCATTCAAAAGGATAGGTTGGTAAGCTGTTCAAAGGTTGCAACTCCAAAACCTTTTTTTTTGCTTTTATTTTTTTTTAATTTTAATTTTAATTTATTTTCATATTTTTGTTATTGTTCCTGTTTCTAGTATTTTGTAATTTTTGGGGAATCTTTGCCCTTCCCAAATCTTTTTAAACTGGAGAAGGGATCTCCTTTGCTGCTATTATTTTGATGTATTTATTTGCTTTATTATTTTGCCTTTAGTTTTTTCATTGGGGATGTGTGCCTTCCTTAGAGCCCTTTGGAGCTAGAGGAAGGACCCTTATTTATTTTATGCTTTTCTTACCACTTTTCCCTTATTACTATCATTCATGTCATTATAATTATTCATGCATCATTTTGGTGTGATATATCATGTCATGCATACACAAAAATCCTTTTTTTTAATCAAACCAACACATCAATTTTAAGTAAAAAATTATTTAGAAAATAATATGATTTTCTAAAATGAAAAAATATTTTTATCAATCACGAGTCCCCAGATCCACCTTTGGTTCGAGGCTTACCTTTTCTAATAAAATTGGGAAAAATGTCATTTTTCATAAAATGGAGTTAAAATGAAACTTAATTACTATAGAAATTAAACGATTTTCTAAAAATTAAGTGGCGACTCACACCTTCATACTTGCACCCAATGAACTTATAAGTAGTTCACCTAAAGCGAGAACAGTCGAAAAACATGACGTCATGCGCAATCTAACCCCACGTGGTTGGTTTCCTCAAACCAGAAACTCGAAAGTATGCTGGCAGCCACCCAGGTTTAGACGGGGGCTCATAGCTGGCAACTCCACTGGGGACATTTAAAAAACTAACAATAAAAAGTGGACTATTTTTTATAAAAACAATCACGGCTTAAACTATGTGAAATTTGTTTCATGCATCACTCCACCTACTCATTTTATTTATAGGAAAATGTGGGTAGAAAGTAACATCAAGTGTGCTTCCCCCCTTGGGACTGTTTTATCGATAGTAAAATCACCCACTCCAAGGCATACCCTATGATCCTTTCAATTGGGATAACGAGGTTGCACATAGCCGCTGGACCTAGGAGAACCTCTTTGCTTTACATGTGGTTAGTTATATCGTGCCTTTAGTCTCTAGATAATCTTTAAACTTTAAGCTCTCATGTAATGATTAGAGTTGACGTTAGGTCCCATGCACCATAAAACTCTGATATTATAGTCATCATGAAACCTTGTTACTCATGCATACATTCATCACTACATCAAAATTGGACTAGGTGAACTGCATTAGAAACGTTCAAAAAAAAATCTACCCTTCCTTATCATATAAACATGCTTTTGTTTGATCCTATTTTTCAAAAAAATGCTGATACTCTACCTCTTTTTTCTTTCCAAAGGTCACCATGTCAAACACTGGAGATAACATAATTCCAACTACTGGTGATGCCACTGCCATTGCTCCACTTGCTGATATTGCTTCAATGCTTGCTGAAATCCTTAGAAAACAAGATGAGGCTATCAAGAAACAATAAGAGACTTTGACCACAATGATGCAAGACAAAGAATAGACTATCCTTGGCAAAGTTTAAGCTATAATGGCTAAGATTAGGGTCCATCTAGACAATCATGCATCTACTTCATCCAATTCTGAAAAAGAGCCAATTACTGAAGACGCGGTTATTCTGCCTCTACCAACTGACCTTGGAATCACTAACCTAATTACCCCTCCTGCGGATCCTTTCCAAAAGGGGGGCTAAGATCCTCCTTTCTTGAAAATCATGATGGAGAAATACAATAAAATGCAAAAAACCCTCAATGCCATTAACAAAAAGGAAAATGGATGTCAAATATGTCAACCTGTTTCCTCATGCCGGGATTCCTCCCAAATTCTAGATGACTATATTTGAAAATTTTGATGGCACTACTTACCCATCAATACAACTAAGAATCTATGATGGTGCATTTTTCCTTTTGCACATGAAAGGTGAGCTCATTGCTCAGCTTTTCCATTAATTTCTTACTGGTAGATGAATCTAAGAAATAGACTTGGGAATCCATATGTAATGCTTTTGTTAAGAAATATTTATATAATGAGGAAATAGATGTAAAAATAAGGGATTTGAAAACTACAAAACAATATCCCAAGGAAACCATTTTTTGCATTTATTACTAGATGGAGAAAGAAAACCTCCCAAAATGGTTAACAGACTTACCGAACTTAAACAGATAGATATTGTTGAAAAGAATTTAGTTTCTATGTATCAAGACAGACTGATGACATAGTATTTACAAGATTTGAAAGCACTGGTTCATGTCAACACACGCGACTCTAGTCTCATAAAGGATAAACCCCAAACCTCATCCTCACGTTTCAAAAAATCTAATGTCATCTTGAATGATGGTGGAGTCAATGTAATTTCTACCTGGAAACCTATCCAAATCAAGAGAAGAGAATTCACCAACTTGGGAGGAGTATCACTAAACCTCATTCTTAAGGAATTGTGAACCCTTAATTTTTCACCTCCAGAATCATCACCATTAAATACCTAATTTTATGAGGAAACTTTTGTAAAAAGAAAGCCATAATTTTTACAACATTAAATTTGGCTCATAGATACAATTCCAATGATTAAAATCGTACTCAAATTATACACAAAATGGGCTCGAAATTGTAAAAATACCAAAACTAGCCAAACCGAATCGAATCGAACCAACCCAAACGCATGAGTAAGGGCCCAAACATATGATTAAGGGACCAAACACATGGGTTTGGGTCCAAATGCATGAGTCGTGTCTTTGAACCAAGTTTTTTGTGGCTATGACAAATTGTTGATACCCCATTTTCTTTTGTCTACCCTAAAGGTAACCATGTTCAACACCGAAAATGCTCCTAACCCCATTGATGTTGATCCTAATGGTCCACTAACCGACATTGCTTCTATGTTGGTTGAAATCCTAAGGAAACAAGATGAGGCTATCAAAAAGCAAGAAAAGACTCCAACCTCTACACTCCAAGCTAGAGAACAGACTATCCTAGGCAAAGTTTAAACCATGATGGCCCATATTGGGCTTCAGCTAGCCCATCATGCTTTTACATTATCCAAATCTAGAAAAGAGCTAGTCACTGAAGACATGGTTACCCTGTCTCCACAAACTAACTATGGAGTTACTTTCCCAAGTGCCCTTCTCACGGATCCTTTCCAAAAGGGGGTCCAAGATCATCCTTTACTAAAAAACATGATGGAGAAGAACAAGGAAAAGCAGAAAACCCTCCATGCTATCAAGAAAAAGGAACATGTGATTGATGTTAAGACCCTTAGTCCATTTCCCCATGCAAGGCTACCTCCAAAGTTTAAAATTGTTGTCTTTAATAAGTTCGATGACACAACCTGCCCCAACGTCCATCTCAAAATCTATGATGGTGCCCTTTGCCCTTTAGGCATTGAAGGTGTGCTCCTTGCTCAACTTTTTCAATAGGAGCTTACTAGTGTAGCTCCGAACTAGTTTGCATAGCTAGATGATTCTAAGAAAAAAACCTAGAAATCCATATGTAATTCATTTATAAAACAATTACATAGATAGATATAGAGACTGCTAAATAGAACCCTCAAGAAACCTTTTCCTCATTCATTACGAGGTGGAGAAAGAATTCTTCACAAATGGTAAACAACCCAACTAAACCTGAATAGATTGATATAGTTGTGAAAAATTTGCTCCCTGTGTATTGAGAAAAACTAATCACACAATGCCTTCCAAATTTCAAAGCACTCATTGCCACTGCCTCCCTCATTGAAGATATGATTAATGATAGGTAATAGGTATTATACATTCTTTAAGACTTCTCTGATAAGGAGAAACTATCCGAAGATCTCCAATCAACTTATTCCAAAGACTACATAGAAGATGGATTATTTGATGAAGATACATTCTAGTCTGATAGAGGGGAATACCAAACCTTCCATCTTGAGCCAACAGACTACTGAAAATATCAATAACTAGTCCCTTGAAGAAAGTCTAGTCCTACTAGATTCTAAAATGGAAGTTAAATTTGAAAATTCTTCCAGAGCTAGAATAACCTAAACCTGAATTGTATTCATAAACCTTTGGGTCCTCCATGTAACCCATACCCCACTCTCAATTTCCAACATGATGTAACTATGGCTTGACCCTTTTAAGGACGTATGAAATGAACAAGTTTTTATAGTCATGTTTCCTTATTCTCTTTTAGTGCTCTAACTAGTAAATCTGTGTTTAATCAATCTGAAAAAAAGAATGAAAAAACTAAAATAAAATACCTAACGCTATTAAAGAGCCCACAAGCATTTAAAAAAACATTCATTGCATTTACTTGCTTAAACAACTCTAGTACAAAGATCATCATCAAAAGATTTAAAGATTGCTTCGCCCGGAAGCCAGTCTAAGCATCAACTTTTTCAAGATTTCAACCTATCTAGATTGCAAGTATATCAAACAAAAACTTAAGCAAACAAAACCTGAATGGTCACTCCCTATCAAAGAATAGGTTTCCAAAAGACTACCATTACATGGTTCCATCAAGCTAATCAACTAGACATCCTGGTTGTAGTTAGACCTTCCTAAAGTCCTTAATTCAGAAAAAGAATGCATAATTCATCAAGATAAACATCATCACAAAGTATGGTATTCATTGCACAACCATCATAGACAATGGACCCTACCTCTAAAAGAGATAGCCACCTTCAATATCATAAGTCTTCTCCTTATAAACCAAAGGGAACTGCCAATGAGGCTAAAAAAAAGTTGGCACCAAAACTTGCCAAATGCCCTCCATAGGTATAAAACCTCATTCAAATCAGCCACCAAGGTAACACCCTACTCACTGAAATAGGGGAAGGAAGCATTCCTACCAATTGGAAGCTTGATTTGCTCGAGTTCTCTAAGAAGGCCAATTCAATAAAACTTAAAAGCAACAGGCCTACTTCAATAAACTCAATCTCATTAAAATGGAATCCCTTTAACAAGCTTAAAACTATTAACTGAAGCTTTCTAGGAACCTCAACAAAAGGGTTAGAAAAAGAAACCTGTATGAAGGCAACCTAGTCCTCAAAGAATTAGACAGCCAACATCGGATCCAAGAGGAAAATTTAGACCTTCTTGGAGCAGTCCATTCATCACCAAGAGAATCATGATTGGCATAGATGTCATCGTGATAGACATCAGCGGTAACGAGTTCAACCATCTAACCAATCCAGATCAACTCAAGTGATACTTTATTTAAACATTGCATTTGCATCATCACCAATACTGTGACAAGAACTACATGGACCTAAATCTCCAAAATCATAAATTGTGTTCTAAATTCAAGTTTTCAAAATCAATGTAAGGAGATACATAAGCAACCCTCATTGGGTACAATCCAAAGCATATAATAAAACTCAACATCTTTCACATTTCATCTCATTCGGGCTCTTTGACAAGCATATAGAAATAAATGAAAAACAAAGAGAAAATAAATTTAAAAAAAAAAGAAGGAAACCCGCTAAGCTGAAAACCCAAGTGGGCGGCTTAGGTAAAAATTAGAGTATAGCCTCCTAAACTGAAATTTGAAACGGTGGTCTAGGAAACAATCAAGGTAGCTCACTAAGTTCAGAACTCGAAAGGGTCGCTTAGGTAAAAATTAGAGCTTTTAATCAAAATAATGCATTTTATTAAACTCTTATTCACCTTTTGTAACTTGATAAAGGGAACATTGAAAAATCAAATACATCACTCATCCTCTTCCAAAAAGGAAAACCCTAGTGGACTTTCCAAAATAAAACTAACAATTCACTCACCCTTTAAATATGTCTCAGATATAACAATTCCCCAAAGGAACCAATCTCATACCCAAAGGATCTATTAAGCAACAACATTTCCCTAATGGATTTCTTAGAACATATTCCTAGTGAGAATCAAGTACAACTAAACCTCCAAAGGAATCATCCAATTACTATTCCTGAAGTGGAGTAAGCAGATGAAAAGTCGATCACAAATCCCCACGGGAGCAATAACCATAATCAAAATCAAGCGGCATCTTAGCCCAAGAAACCAACTCAACCATAAATTTTCCTTTACCCATTTGGGGTACATTCAATCCATTCAATCATCTCCCTAACCATTTGAATAATTTGGTAAAAACATAAACTTTCACCTATTGCCCAAATACACATAATTTTCTAGACCCTTGTATTCAAAAGGCATCATAGCTATGGCAGATTAGTTCATCATATCACCTTCTGTGACATACAAACCCATAAAGCCTTCTCACTGATGCAATGAACTTACAAACCTTCGCAACGTCGAGTGTTAAAACAATAAATCCATCTAAGTCAGTAACAAGCTTAAACACATGTTCAACTAAGTCTCAAATACTTAAAAGTACCCAATCAGTCTTCACAACCTGAAGCATTACCAAACCCTGTATTATCCAAGGTTGATTCTCTCAACCTTGTTCTGGTGCCTAGATCACCGTGCATTATATGGATGAAGTATGGCTCTACTTATGGGTGAAACTAAAAGAATACTCCATTTCTAAAAAAAAAAAACTTGTTCATGCAGCACAATTTCATACAAATGTCAAATTTTGCAATGCTTTTCCAAAATAAAAACCTATAGTGAGGCATACTCAACGTGTATCTCATGCATCTCCCTCTAATTACTGGAATCTTCCAACACAAATCTAAGGGAATCCTGTCAAAGGAGTATTCACCCTAATGCAAAGGTACGAAAATTACCTTTTAAAGCTCAGAATTTGACGAGCTCAAAACCTCACACAATACAACTTCAACCTCTAACAAGCCCATAAGTTCCCATGGCATGATCATCAAGATCCGAATGAAAAATTGCAAAGTTTGTCATCCCCAACTTGGCACACTGTAAGGCAAAAAGTTGATAATGGTATAAGCTAAAAATCAGACATGTCGACAAGCCCAAAATCCAACTTGGCACCACTATAGGCCCAGAAGCTGACATGGCATAAGCGTATAATCTGCCATGGCGACAAGCCATAAATCCGACATGGCACCACCGTAAACCTACAAACTGACATAGCATTGTCAGAATCCCATAAAATGATATGGCATCATCACAAGCCCAAAATCTGACATGGCACCGATGGGTTCATTGTCATCAGAATCGCCTTCTACTCAAAGCTAATTTTAATGAGGGGACTGTTGTGAACCCTTAATTTTGCACCTTCAAAACCGTCACCATTTAATCCCTAATTTTAAAAGGAAAATTTTTCAAAGATAAAACCTAAATTTTTACCCCTTAAAATTTGGCTCGACGATACAACTCCAACAGTTCAAATCACGCTGAAATCAGACTCAAAGCGGGCTAGAAATTGTAAAAATACCAAAATTGGGTCAAACCAAACCAAACCGAACCAACCCAAATGCTTGAGTAAGGGCCCAAACGCATGCGTTTGACCTTAAACGGTTGTGTTTAGACACAAATGCATACGTTTAGGCCCAGGTGCATGAATTCCAAGTTTTAGAGTTTTTCGACATGATTTTCCATAAATTTGACCATACGGGTTAGTTTTTGGGATTTATTTTTACGCACTTTTCCAGATTTCAAGACCTCCTCGCAGATAATTACAAACACAAAAAACACACAAACACGTTCCTAAACACCAAAATTTCACAAGAAACACCAAATTTCTTGCATTTTTTATCAGTTAGATAATTCAAAATCCATTACTCGCATTCCAAACAGACTATAAACACTTCTCGTCAATCAAAATAGAGACATGTTCCGGGTTCATTAAGACGTCCGATCCATCAATTCCAAAGTCATGTAAGCCAAAGATAAATATGGTAAAGTATCTCTTATCTTTTGGTTCTAAATTAAGCTATAAATCTTACTAGGCAGTTTTCATGACATCAAATTTATTTTTCTAAAATGAATCAAATTAAAGCCATAAAATTAAACTAGGCAATCTCATTTATCAAAATCAATCTTTCATTAATCTAACTCTGAATTGATTAACAGTTTATTGGCTAATTCTTTTAATAATAAAATGAAATATCTTTTGAATAAATGAAACTAGCCACCCATTATTTTCTAGAACAACCCCACCCTTCACGAGAAGGGAGAATAGTATGGGGTTTGATTCCCATTCAAAGCGATATGCCGACAAGCCTGCTCAAAAGGCTGCAACTCCAAAAATCCTTTTTTTCCTTTTTATTTTATTTTAATTATGTTCATTTTACTATTTATTATGTGTTATGCATTATTTCCTGATGTGTTCTTATTATATTCAGATTTGTAATAATTTCAGAGAATGTGTGCCTTTCCCATATCCTTTTAGACTAGAAAAAAGATCCCCTGAGTTATAATTATTTTGATGTAATAGCTTATTTTATTCAGTTTGTTTTTATTTCATTAGTGGTGATGTGTGTCTTCCCTAAAATCCATGTTGGACTAGATGAAGGACCACTATTTACATTATCGCCTTTATCGCTTTCCAATCAATCTTGGCATACATATTATTCATCCTATTTATGCATCATGATTGGTATGCTTTAACTACTCATTCATCACGAAGTATGCCATACATATGTGAGAACTGAATATATTTTTAAAGCCAAACTTGTTTAGGAATTTGAAAAATCATTTTCTAAACTTTTTTTTTTCAAATCATAAATCCCTAAAGCCAGCTATGGTTCATGGGCCAATCTTTTTCGAAATAATTGGGAAAAATGTCATATTTTCTAAATGGAATTAAACTGGTTTCTTAATCACCTAAGAAAATTTCCTAAAGATTAAGTGGTGACTCAAACACAACACACGTGCACACCAACAAACACATGTGGAGTGTACCAAAGTGGGATCTACCCAAAACCATGACACCATGAGTAATTTGACCTCATGTGGTCGATTTACTTGAGCCATAAACTTGAAGGTGTACTGGGAAATCCCGCAAGCTCGAATGGGGCCTCACAGGAATGTATGGAAGGAGGAGCAATAAAGCCTCTAGGACCAAAGACAATTCCAAATCCTTTGCCTAAAAACATCAACATGGATGAGAGGTGTGATTATCATCAAGGGCTCGACCATAAAACAAATAATTGCAAGGCCCTCAGGCATAAGATCCAAGACTTGATTCATGCTAAAGAGCTTCTCCTTCCTACTCCACCAAATATTGGCACAAAACCACTTCCCAACCATAATGTCAATGTTATCTTAGTAGAGTTTTATGAAGGGATCTACACATCTCATTTATGTTGTTTGCCTTTGAGCAATTACCACTACACCGGAGAGGACCTACCTTCCTTAGGGAAGTCTATCTCCCCTAATTGCTCCAACTTAGATGACCTACCTTCCTTAGGAAATTTAATCCAACATGACTACTATTGTGTCATTGACCTGAGACACTTGAGTGTTAAAATAGATACAATTACAAGAAGTGTAAGGATTACACAAGCACCTGCTCCTCCACAACCTACAAGCCAACCTCTGGCTCAATATAAGGAAACTCTTGAACCTGAAGTGGATCCCTTATTAAAGAAATTGAAGAAAACACAGAAAAATATCTTAATCTGGAGCCTATTAATGTCATCCTATTCTCATCGCCAAGCTCTTTATAAGGCATTGAGCCAATGACAAGCTCCTATTGACATATCTCCAGATACTCTGGTGGTCTCCATCATAAGTTCCACCAAGGGGGCATCAACCTGATTCACTGATAATGAAATCCCAACAGGA
>CAOJBK011211371.1:0-12485 GCA_948294925.1 Codiaeum variegatum | reverse complement strand
CAGCTCATGTCATTCACCAGTATACCCAACTACCTCAGCCTTTCTCTAGTTAGAATAGCACCATGAGATACAAGCCAAAAACATAATGCATGTTTTGGAATAGTCACAGTGCTCCATATAATGCTAGCAAACCCATGTCTCACCCTTGTTCCCAATAAGAAGTTATAGGTAGAAGAAATACTATAACGACAATAAGGAACCCCCATTAGAATCACGAATAAAATTCATCAATTTACCTCATAAGGCCATAATTTTCGTCTAATACCATGCTATACCAGCCGGTACCCAGTACTCCCAAATGTTCCTCCCTTTAAGGTAGACTCCATTTATCCATCTCACCCATAAGTTGTCTTCTTTCATTGAAATTGCCTGTAAGTATTTTCCAATTGCTGCCTCATTCCACATTTTGCATTTTTTGAAATTTAATCCCATAAATTTCCTAGGCTAGCAAACTTTTCCCATCCAACCAAATAAATTTTCTTTTTAGAACTACTTTGACTTCACAAAAAATTCCCACACAATTGCTCAACTTGTTTCACAACACTTTAAGGGAGAATGAACATTGTGGTCCAATATAGTTGACAAGACCATAACACAGAATTCACCAATTGAGCTTTCTATGCAAAGGAAAGGTGTCAAGACTCCCATCTTCTAATTTTAGCAATAATCTTGACAATTACTTGACATTCAACTTTGATCCAATTAGAAGGGACCAATGACACACCCAAATACCATACCGAAAACTCACCCTTCACAAAACTAGTTCTATTACAAATCTCCTTAATCACATGATCCTCAACTCCCCCAAAAAATATAGATGACTTCCCCATATTAGCCACCAGCCCAGAAGTGTGAGAAAAATGAGAAAACCTCTCCACCAACACTTCAATTACCTCCACCTTCCCTTTACACAAAAGGATAAGGTCATTCGCAAAGTACAAACCCACAAGATTCAAGCTACGACACATAGGGTGAAATTTAAAACTCGGATTCTTACTAACCTTCTTAAGGGTTTTGGTGAGATACTCCATAACTAAGACAAATAGTAACGGAGACATTGGGTCACCTTGACGTAACCCTTTTGACCCATAAAATGTACCATAAATATTGCCATTCAAACATAAGTTGTACTTCACCGATGTTAGGCAATGCATAATCTAGCCATGAAATTTGGAAGGAAACCCCAACACAGTTAACAAATCCTTCACAAAATCCCAATTTACTGAATCATATGCTTTTTCAAATCAATCTTGATAAAGCAGCGAGGAGAGACGTGCTTCCTTTGATACTGGCGAATAATGTCTTGCAATATCAATACATTATGTGCAACATTTCTGCCTGAAACAAATGCCTTTTGGTTACTATCAACCAAACATAGGAGAACTTCCTTCATTCGTTTACATAATAGCTTTGATATGGCTTTATAAATCATGTTACAATATGCAACTGGACGAAATTCAAATGGATGGGCAACATGTTCAAATTCTTGCACTATAGCAACAATATCAACACCGAGTATTTCCCATTAATTCTTAAAAAATCGCTTCCATAACCGTTTGGTCAGAGACTTTTTGAAGATGTGATTGAAAAAGTTGATTCTTTAATCTCCAAGTCTGAAAAAGGCCTCAACATCCCCATTTTATGCTCAAAATTCAGAACATGACCCTCCTTAATGATCCCCTCATCCAACCCAGTAGATCTCCTCCACTTAGTCCCAATCATCTCCCTAAAGAAATTTAAGAAACAAGTTGTTACCTCTGAGTATTCAAAGACAAGATCACCAGCTGAAGTTTTTGCTAGCGTAATTCTGTTCCTTCTAACTCTTCTCTTCATAACTAAATGGAAAAGGCTTATGTTTGCATCACCAAAACATACCCACTCCATTTATTTTTATTTTTGAAGCATAAAATAAGACATAGTTGAAGCTCTTTCACTGCACTCTTTGACAACCACTAATTCCCTTTGCTAGAGTTGAACATCAACATGATTTACCAACACCAACTGCTGCACCAAAATTATCTCAGTATAGGCCTTCTCATATTAAATATGAATGTCGCTGAAACCTGACTGATTTAACTACCTCAAGAGAGTCCTATGCATGTGTAATTTTTTCAAAAACTCAACTCAACTCAACTCAACAAAGCCTTAATCCTAAGTTAATTAGGGTCGGCTATATGGATTCGCTTTCTCGACTCAGGGTGATCGTGAACCATATTATCAGAAATGTTTAAGAACTCAAGATCATGTTGAATGACTCTACTCCAAGTTATCTTAGGTCTACCCCTCCCTTTTTTACCCATATATTCTCTAAGGAGCACTAATTTTCTAACTGGTGCATCTAAAGGTCTACGTCGCACATGTCTGAACCATCTTAGTCTCCCTTCTATTAACTTGTCTTCTATAGGGGAAACTCCAACTTTATCCCTGATATACTTATTACGGACCCTATCCATTCTAGTATGGTTGCACATCCATCTTAGCATCTTCATTTTTTCCACACTAAGCTGAGAGACTTGATGTGCTTTTATAGCCCAACACTCACTCCCGTACATCATAGTGGGTCACACCGCAGTGCGATAAAATTTTCCTTTTAGTTTATGTGGAATCCTTCAATCACATAATACTCCAGAAGCACTCCTCTTTTCATCCACCTCACTTTGATCCGATGAGCAACATCCTCCTCAAAATCTTTATCCTCTTGTAAGATAGATCCTAAATATAAAAAATGTGTGCTTTTAGATATGGCAACGCCTTCTAAACACACGTCCATTTGCTCCCTCCTACTACCTTCACTAAATTTACAATGCATATACTCAGTCTTCTTTTGAAACTTGTTACAATTTGGAACCATGAACCATTTCTCTATACCACCTCAACAATAGAAAAAAAATCCAATAAAGCCTAGTGTTGAAATAGAGAAATATGCTCTTACCTTTATTGATAATAGCATCCATCCGAATTAACAATGCACAATGATCAGAATATTCTCATAGGAATAGCATACTTTTAGCATTTGAAAAAAAGGTCCATACATCGTTTAGTGATAAAAATCCAATCAATCTTAGAGAAAATGCAAGCGGAACCAAATTGTTTATTCCACCATGTGTAAGTCCCTCCCTGAGGAACTAACTTAATTAAATCACAGGTGTCAATGAACCTTTTACAATCACCAAATTCATTCACAGAAATAATACATCTTCCCCATTTATCCTCTATGCTAGTAACACTATTAAAATCACTAAAAAACATAGAAGGTAACTGCTTATCAAGAGCACAAAGTTCCTCCTATAGAACCCTTCTATCAAAAATTGAATGCAAACCATATACTCAGACAATCATCATTCTCCACTTCAAAGATTTATGAAAAACTGAACACGCAATAAATTGAGAAGTCATAGAAACAACCTCAACCTTAAACACTTCTGGAAGCCATAAAATAACAATTCTCCCATTGGCATCATATTGTAGGTTGTGCAGTTACTCCCATTGCTGAAATTTATTATGCATTATATTATCAAATTTTGCTACTCTAATTTTAGTTTCAATCAAAGAAAGAAAGCCTACTCTGTTTTTATTAGTAAAAGATAAGAGCATCCTTTGCTTTACTAGGGCATTAAGGCCTCTCACATTCCATGAAGCTAAATTATCCATGCTCATCTGCCTTTCTAAGCAAAGCATCAAAAGCATTACATAACCCCAGCCTTTTTGGGCCATCATTCTTAGTCATAACAATAGTCCCATAAGCCCCCAAAGAAGCTTTACCTTCCTTCATGACATAACCCAATCACCCTCTGCCTCAATTTGGTCCCGAACCTCATCAATCTCCACTATCTTGTCTATATTCATAACAAAATTTGATGGACTAATAATCACATCCTCTTGTATTTCCTACTTGTGTAAAACCATAGGGTTCTGAACCTCATCTTGCTCCTTTTTCCTTTACCTACAATCATCATCATCATGGCTAAGACTCTTACAGAAGCCCATTTAACTGATTTCTATTCATATTCAATGACATGTTCAATAACACCTCCTTTCTCATTTTCAAAGAATACACTCTCATGTAACTTCTGTTGGATGTCTATGTCAACAAAAACATGAGCAAACTTGATAAACTTCTTATCAATTGTTGCCCTATTAGTTATAATAGGCATTCCCAATAAGCTACAAATCTTACTCAAGGAGGAAGAACCCCAATACTTCAAGTCCAAATCCCTCAACCTAAGCCAAATTAGAACCAATTCCACCTCAATTCGAAGGTTAGCATAATCCTCTAACCACAGACCAACAATAACTGTCTTCGTGTCAAAGTGAACTATCTCTGATTGCAACATTCAATCCCAACTCTGCACAGACTGAAAACGAACAATGGTGTCACCATTTTGGCTCTTAAGAACTCTTTCTATATCGTACCTTCCCCACACCTTTTTGATAATCCCTCTCCTGATTATGAAGTTTCGATGGTGGCCGGCCTCTCAGTCCCATTAGAGCAAAGGAGAACACCAGAGACGCGAGAAACTTGATTACGATTTATCACACATATTTTATTAGTTTTTAAAATTTCTTTATATTTATAAGATAAAATATTTTTTGTTTAAAGGCTTTTAAAATCTCAAAAGAATTATCACGAATGGTAAGCATGTTAATATATAAATATATATAATTCTGAGTCAAAGAATTTTTTGACGAGTGGCACTCTAATTTAAAAAAAAAAATACAAAAATTCTACACAAAATATTTAGACAAGTAGCATGCTTAGAATATGGCATGTGTATTTATTTTTTAAATTAATTTTAATTAATATTATCTTATTTTTTTAATTAAAAAAATATATCTTACTTTAATTTTAAACAAACATTCTGATTCTTAATAATAATAATTTAATATCTCTCTCTAATTGTAAAATAATATGATAAGTGGAAAATTAAGAATTTTTTCATTTTATTAGAATAAAAATAATTAATTATTAAATTAATTATTTTTTAAATTATATTTTCAATAATAGTTTATATAAAATTTTATAAAAAAATAGTTTATATAAATATAATGAATATATTTTTAAATTAATCATTAATTAATATTAGCTTACTTTTCTAATAAAAAAATTAATGTACTTCTTATTACTATTAATCTAATATTGAAAATATTAAATTTATTTTCAATTTTTTTAGCCAGAGAATTTATTTTCAATAATAGTTTATATAAATATAATTAATAATATTAATAAATAACAAATATATTCTTCTTATTTTAGTATATATTTTTAATTATATATTTATTGAGTTTTTATATTATATGTATATAATTTAATATTAATCAAATACTTTTATATATAAAAATTTCTAAATAAAAAAATTAAGTTAGATCTTACAAATTAAAAACAACAACAACAATGTCACAAGAGACATGGTTTGATGATAAGTAGAAAATTTTTATTGAATTTAATTTAAAAAGAAAAACTTATTGATTTAAAAGCAAAGAAAGAATTCTGAATTTTAAAATATTTTTAAAAAGCGAAAGTAAATTTGGAAATAGTAAATAAGAGTAGATGTATAATTGAATTTGGGGTGATTTGGAATATATTTAAAAAATAATATATTTTATATATTTGATTGACATATGTAGTCATATGGTAAATAATTAAAGTCAAAAGTGAAAAATTCTATTTAATTTAATGAATTATGAATTCACTCAGAAATAAAATAATAAACACTTTAATGAAAAATATGAAAAATAAATAAATTTCAATCATAACTTAACTTTACTATGTATCTGCAAAGAGGAGAATATAGATTAAAAATTGAAAAAAAATCATAAAACTATGAGTTAAATGTAAATAATTAAAGTTGATAAAACAGAATTTCTAAAGTAGTAGAGATTAAATATAAAACTAGAATAAAACCAACTACACAAAAAAAAGTTTTGAAAAGTAAATATGAAATTTATAAATAAATACTAAAACAAAAGACATTATAACATTTTTTTCTCCTAAATTAGAATTGTGACAAGTGTCTTCTCTAAGTATAGCATGCCATACATAACTTGAATCAACAATCCATTCACTGCAAGAATCAGTTGCAACATTACACTCACCATCATTAAATGTGAGTCCAATTAATTCCTCATCCTCAACAGATACATTAGCAGTTGTATTTTCATCTTCAATCTTTTTTTTGTTCTTCTCATTCTTTTGTTCTTTTTTGAAAGCCTTGCAGTTTCTCTTTTATATGACCCTCATTGCCACAGTGATAACAACTACACTTTCCTTTTGTCTGGGATTTGCCTTTAGATTTACCATGCTCCTTAGGACCTTTACTTTTGTTTTTACCCATGTTCTCTGTGACAAGAGCTTGTGAAGAATCAACACACATGTCCTTGCATCTGATTTCTTCATTATGAATGTTGTCTTTGACCATCTTCAAAGTCATCACGCCATTAGGAGCAAAATTACTAAGAGACATCACCAATATTTCCCTACTTTATAGCAAAGAAGTCAAGAGAAGTAGAGCCTACAATTCATCTTCAAACTGAATCTTTATAGTGCCAAGCTGAAGTCACTCAAATGATTTGCTACATATCGCCCATCCCTAAACTTTAAGTTCACAAGCCTTCTTATTGTAGAGGCTTTATTCTGAGCATTCTTCCTCTCATGCATCTCTCTAATTTTTTTCATAATATATGTGCATCATTTTCACCACTAATATGTGAAAAAATATTATATTTGACCCATTGCCGAATATTCGCTACAGAATTCCTATGTTTTCTCCCATTCATCATCAAATAATTTTTCTAGCTTATTGGAACCCAATCTAACAGGATCAAATAAATCCTTACAGTACATGTAATCTTCTATCATTGATTTCCAAATCAAATAATTACTACCAGATAGCTTCACGATTGTACCCGATGAATTCTCCATCTTAATTCACACAATTAAATTTTCGAGCTCAATCAAACACAAGCTCTGATAACACTTATTGTGGAAAAATCACCAAATATAAATTGTGCAAATTAAATTACCAATCAACACACAATAATCACATAGAAAAATATCAAGCACATGATACAGATAATTGAACATGGAAAATCCTCTAATGTGGAGGGAAAAATCAAAAGCCAAACTCCAAAAAATTCACTATTATAAAAGTCAGTACAATAAGTTGTTCAAGTTATCACTAAACTTGAAATTCAACAATAGCTCAAAAATACTCAAATTAATCTCTAGTAAAAAACTCGACAATTACAAGTGTGAATCACTATCAAAAAATAATTATTCAAAATATTTTGAAAAAATTCACTAGCTAATCTAATAAATCATTAAGAGAAATCAAAAAGAAAAAAAAAATCAATTTTTCTTTTAATGTGAGAATTTTTCTCTCAAAATTTTGTGTTGCTACTTAAAAAAATACACTCTTATTTATAGAAATTTGTCCACAATACTTTCCAATTAATTCTTGAAAGAGAAAATTCAATGACACATAATTTTTTTTTAATTAAATCATTTGTCTTCTTGGATTTTATTAAAGAGGAAAAACAATTCATTTCCTATTCAAAATGGGTCAAAATCAAATCTTTTGAAAAAGAGGAAAAACAATTCCCTTTTCCTTTTTAATTAGTCAATGGGTTGGATCTAATTTTCTAAGCCCAAAAATCCAAACCGAAAATCGTATCGAACTGAACTATATTATATTGAACCGAAAGTACTAATACCAAACCAAATATTAACACAATATTATATATTTATAGTATTAATTAACTATATACATATAAAATCTTTAAAATATAAATTTTAGGTCTAATATATATTAATTAGCTCTGTATATTATATCAATTGATTGATATTTATATAAAATTTATTAAAATTTAATATTTAAATTCATTATACATATGAATTAAACTTATTGTTATATCAATTATATAAATAAGTTTTAATAAATCTATTGAAATTAAAATCATAAGTGTATCATTTGATAATATATGGCTGAACCAAAATACCAAAATATTGTACCGAATAAATATCAAAGTATTTTAGAAATGTACTATAAAAATTTCAATTTTTAGGGAGAAAATTGTATTGAACTATACCAAAAAATTATTTTGGTACGATACTAGTACTTATTTCAGGACCGGTTTGAACCGGACCATACTCAATCCTATCACCAACTCTTATTTATTTATTTTGGCCAAATGCTTATTTATTTATTTTGCATTTATAGAAGATTTTTTTTATAATGAGATTATAATTTTATTAATATTATGAAGGAGAAAAACTTATGATTTTGATCATAAAAATAAGACCAAAATTATATGTGAAAAAATCCAAAAATCAAAAGGACAACAAAATATAAAACTAACTATCGAAATAGTACTGAAACAGTACTGAAATTAAATAACTCTCGGAAAAATATGATTACCGAAACTACGGAAAAAAGCAGTCATAAAAATAAAATAGGAGCTTAAGGAAGCCACTTGCAAAAAAAAAAAAAGAAGTAAAACAATAAATAGAAAAATAGCTCAAAAGAAAGTCTATAACAGAAAAGACGCCGGCAGCTAGGAAATAAATATTAGCACGAAAATAAAATAATGCAAACAAGACTAAAAAACATATAACAAGAGAAAAAATGATTTAAAATTAATTCTCGCAATGTTTTTGTTTTTTAACTAAGTTCTCGATTGGAGTGACAATAATGAATACGATATGATAACACGACATAAACTCAATATGAAAATAGTATGTTAGGATTCGGAGTTATAATGTTTATGTCATTAACGGGTCGACCCGATAATAACACGAAAATAATCATATTGGGTAGTGGGTTGATCCGTTAACCCGAAAAATATTAAACACGTTTAATAATTCATATCATATTAGATAATATTTGTATCTGTATATATTCTATTTGTGTATCTATGAGTAAAATTAAATTGTTATGAATTTATAAATATTCATATGAATGAGATGTATATATTAATATATTTTAAATAATATTATGACATATTAAATAGGTTATATGAAATTAATGAGATCTTATTTATTGATTTAATTTGTTTTACAAATTAACATATTAAATGGGTTGGGTTGTATTAATATGAATAATAAACATGTCATATTAGTATTTGGATTTTTGACACGATTAATTTATTAGGTCGTGTTTGATTTTACCTTTATAGTGTTATAAATATATCTTGACCCAATATAAATATGACCCATCAATTCATATTGTCACCCCTAATTCTCACTATGGTAATGCTTTAAGAACACACATTTATTGTTTTTGAATTGTAATATTAAAAATTCTTCTAAATGATGGTATATATTAAAAGTTAAATTTAGAAAATAAAAAAAGTCAATAAAAAATATTATGTTTATTGTACTTATATCTTTTCCATCTTAACTTTATGAGTATTTTAGCGAATATATATATATATATATATATATATATATATATATATGAAAAAATAATTTTTTTTTTGGAAAAGTAATAGTCAGACTTTTATTCAATGGCTCCAAGAGCGTATGCAACAACACTACTCTCAATACAATATGTATTCACAAACAAAATGGTAGAACAAGCTCTAGAATATGCTTCTCTAGCAAGCATATATGCAGAGACATTTGCTTGTTTATTCCCATACCTTATAGAATAATTTATATTTTGTAAATAAACTCAACAATCCTCAACTACGTAACTAAAATCTGAAATATTTCTAAAAGAATAATAAAAAGAATTAACAACACATTCAACATCAAGTTCAAAAATCATATCTTGATAACTAAGAGAATTAATGCATGAAAGTGCTTAAAAAAGATCTATGCATTCCGCTTCAGCAATTGATCCTTATAAAATTGAGTCATCTTGCAAGTTACAAACTGACTTCCATCACCCTCAAAATATTTTTTTTTCTAAGAAAAAATAATTATGAGTTGTGATGTGGGTCAGCCTCAGCCTGGTTCGGTCCTAACTATATACTTGGATAAGAACCGAATCCTATAGCGACCAGTTACACCCGAACCCGAGGCTAGCACAAGCTTTGTTCTCTAGTGACCTTCGGAGTTCAGGATTTGACAGCAGAACAGGTGTTACCAGACCCATGGAGAGGTACACTACCAAAGTACCCAGACTCGACACGTGTCCCCTTTTACAGGGTTTTTCACCCTATAAATACAGACATTAACAGCCTAAACAAGGTAATGTAAACTTATCCTCTAAAAAGCTCTCAACCATACACTGTTCCATTTGTGACTCAATCATTTCATTGACTTGAGCGTCGGAGGATTATCGCCGGACACAACGTCCGGCACCCCTGACCGTCTTTTACTTTGTGCAGGTCCATCCCAGCTCGACCAGAGCAGTTCAATCCCAGCGTGACCAAACACAGCATACATCAAGTTGTATATATTGTTTTGTTGTATATATGAAAAGTTACAGATAGAGATGGGACAATACCAGGCAACTAAATTCAAAAATAATTTAAATTTGAAAATTTAAAAATAATGTATATAATTTTTTATTAATTTTTTCCTCAAAAAAAATTATTAAATTTATTTTAAGTCTGGTTAAATTTAAAACTTCTTTTCTTTAAACTAATGAGTAAGTTTTATTTTAAAAAAATGAAATTTATTTTTTTTATAGTCATGCTATAGCCTCTCCTTACTATTTTTCTTAATTGGGACAGCTATATAGATTTATTTTTTCCACTTAGGGTGATCTTGAACCATATTATCATAAAAATATAAGGTCTTAAAATCATATTGAATGACTTTTCTCCAAGTAAACTTAGGTCTACCCTTCCCCTTTTTATCCACACCTACTCTAAGAAGTTCTAATTTTCTAATCGGTGAATCCAAAGGTCTACAACTCACATGATTGAACCATTTTAGTCTCCTTTCTCTTAACTTGTCATCTATTGGAGCAATTCCGACTTTATCTCTGATATACTCATTACGGCACAAATTTTCATAACAGAAAAAACTTTCTATTTTCTATCTTGTGAATTAGAAAAGTGAGAATTCTATTAAATAAAACCCTACTCGTCTCTCTATTCTCTCATCTCTATTGATTGGTTGTGGTTCCAAATATTTTATTAGATTTAGTTAAAATAGCATCAACCTTTATGTTGTCATCACATCCGTCACTGGCTCCATTAATTCAGCTTCCATGATTATTTCTTTGTCACTAGTGGCGGAGTCACATGTAGTGCAATTGCATCCCCCAACTTTTTAAAATGCCTTTAATAGTATGTTAAAGTATGATATTTTTAGTAATTGAACATTTTGAAAAAATTTAAGGTTGGGGGCAATTAATGATGCTATAAGATGGAGGTAGTATTTTTAAAATTTTTCCCCATTAACTTAAGATCCTGGCTCTACCACTGGTTGTTGCATCGCCATCAAACTCTTCATATGCTTATTGACAGATTTGTGGTAATTGTTGTTAGGGTGATAGTTTTTCTTTTATTAGTTTTTATTAAGGTATATTTTTTGTTATATTCTGTCAGGTTGTCTTCCCTTGTTGTAAGTTATTTTGTAATTAGTATGGTGATAAATCTGTGTGCTGATGAGTTTCAGATGTTTATAAAGGGAATAATGATTTATTTTATTATTTTACTATTACAGTCACAATCATTCAAACCTACTGATACCGTATAGCCTTGGCCTGGTTCGGCCCCAATAACACATTTCGATCCTGAACGAACCTTGTAGCACCCTGTCCTACCCGAACCCCAGGCTCACAATAAGCTTTGTCTCTTCTGGCCTTCGGGGGTTCGGGTCCCACAGCAGACAGGTGTCACTGGCCCCATGGAGAGGTACACTGCAAAGTGTCTGGAGCTGACATGTGTCCCCTTGAACAGGGTTTTCACCCTATAAATACAGACCTCAGCAACTCAATCAAGGTAATGAATACTTTTCTCATAACCAAACACCATACACAGTATTCCATTCTTAAGTTACAACCTATTTTTGACTGGAGCGTCGGAGGGTTATCGCCGGACACAACGTCTATCTGTGCAGGCTCGTTCCAACTCGACCAGAGCCATTCAAACCAAGCGTTGGCCAAGACCCATATGCATCATTTGGCACCGTCTGTGGGAAGCGACTAGCAGTTCCTTTCCAACACACTCTCAAAGCCTGTATCATAACTCAAACTCTTATAATTGAACAAACCCATGATGAAACCCGCATGGTAGAGGATAGTCCTCCTCCTACCACTACAAACCCAGCAGCAAACACACCTCCAACCCACCAAAACCCAACTGCTTCTTTGGTTAATCTAGCTACTTCCCTACAAAGCCTTCAAAGTTTCATAAACCAGCCTCAGATCCCAAGCCCTTCCACACTAGCTTCACAACCCATATTGCCTCAGGCAACTCCAGATTTAGTAGCTGCCTTGCAAGGCTTGATCACCAATCTTGTTCCTTTAGTTTCACCCCTCCAAGCAGCACAAAGGCCTGACCCACCAGTGAGAGCGGGCAACAACCCTCCA
>CAOJBK011211315.1:0-16002 GCA_948294925.1 Codiaeum variegatum | reverse complement strand
TTAGTTTGTGCTTCGTTTCTTGGCCATTATCTTAGTCCAATTGCATTTAATTTATTTGTTTGAGTGTGTTTTCAGCCTCTATCCGCTTAATCATCGATCCTGAGCTAAATGGAATAAGACATCAAAAAAGGGAGCAAAAATAGAGCCAAAATAGAGGAAAATGGGGAATCTGGCACCTCACAGGCAATGGTCATGCCCGTGAGGATTGCTCGTGACCAAGCAGACAAATGGGAGTTTTGGTCCAGTAAGTAGCAAGTGGCTCACAGGTAATCTTCACGCCCCTGAGCATTGCTTGTGACCACTCTGCAACTCACTGTTTCCCAAGGGCTTTTCACAGACAATCTCACAAGCAATATTCACATCCATGAGCCCGATTTTCTTAGCATTATATAAGCTAAACAATTGCATAAAAAAAGGGGTCTTGAATTTTTGGGTCTATGACTCAACCAAAAAACCCTAGAACCATTATGAACCAAGAAATTGCACATCAAAGGAGCAAATTTGAGGTGGATTAACGAATTTGGATGCAAGATTGAGCAAGATTATCAAGGGATTAGAGGATTAAGCAAGATTTCTTCATGGGTTTCTTGGTTTATCTCATTCTTCTCTTAATTTTCCATTCTTTCTTTGTTATTATGAGCTAAACATCCCTATATTAGACAAGTTTAAATTATTTTGTATGGATTAATCAATAGTTTTCTTAATGAAATTGAATTTTTGCATCAAGTTGTGTCTTTGAATGAAATTTTTTGCACTTTACATAGCAAAGCATGCTTGCTTATAATGGTTGTAGCTTTTTCTTTGCTAGAGATAGAAAGATTGAGCTTAGAACACTTATAAGAACATGGGTTTGTTGTGATTGCTAGAGATAGATTCACAAAAGCCTAGGGTTCTTTGATTCCTTGAAATGCTTAATGCTTTGCCTAATTGAATGGGTTTATGAAAAGATTCTTTACTCATTACTTAGGGATTATGGATTTAATCACTTGAGTAAATCTAGCTTTGAAGGAATACCCATTTGTTGCTTGAAATTTCATTGAGTTGTTGATTTTTCTTGCAATTGTGATTAGAACGAGTCAAAGTCGAGGTGGATGCTCTATTTCATGTTTGTTTTGTCCTAAATCTTGCATTTTCTTGAATTTTTTCCATTAGGAACTAATTAGCAGTTAGGATTTTAATTTTTAGTTTTTAATCAATTAAAATCAATATTAATTATGAACTAAACAATAGTTTACATTTGAACTAGTACTTGTGTCGGTGTCTCTGTGGATCGACCTCGTTACTGCTATACTACCAAAATGATAGATGCACTTGTCTAGAGTCAGAGTAGAATTTGTAGTCGAGCTATATAATTGTAAAATCCCTGGTATTGCCTCCTAGCACACTTTAAGTTGTTGGTGCCTTTGCCGGGGAGACTTATACATAATATTAGTGATAGAATAACGACTATTGATCTAGTCTTTTGTTTATATTTGTTTATTTTCATTTATTTTTGTTTTTATTTTTCTATTTTGCCTTTTTGTTTATTTCAAGTTTTTATTATAGAAAAATCTCTCCATGGATGATTGGTATTATCAACAATGGAGTTCAGACCCAAGTGAAGAATGGGGATATCTAGGAAATCATTACCACAACAATGGATATATCTATTAAGATGGTTTCCCAAATGAATATGAATAGGGAGCATAAGAGAAGTCATCCCCTAAGCTTGCAATGGAAAGATTCGTGGAGTCTACGGAGAATTGGGGGAAGGATGTGCTAAACAAAAGCAATATTTTGGAAAACACCTCCCTAACTTAATTTGAGATAGAGGCCAAATTAGGGGATGATGAGCAAAAAGAGTGTAGGTTAAAAGAGAAGTTTGCGAAAATAGTGGAAGCTACCGATAGTAGATTTCGGAGCATAAATGAGGTTATGGAAAACTAATAAGCCTCTCTTCGCAACCTAGAAGTTCAAGTTGAGTAAATTTTGGAGTACTTACAATCCTCACCAACAGAGAATTTACCCAACTATGTTAATGCCATTCTGAAGGAGCAATAAAAGACCACTACCACCTGGGGGTTATGAGATGATGATGAAGATGATAATGGTGAGCAATATGACATGGATGAAGTGGGAACAAGTTTTGAAAATGCCCCACCTATAATCCAAACACCCACCCTTCCTATATCCCAAATTCCAACCATTAAGCACCTTACCACACCATGCTTTACATCGCTACTATCCTTCTCAAAATGCATACTTGTTAAAGAAGCGAGTATGTAGCCAATACTTATAGTCTCTAAATCTTTTTTAGAGAGAGAAATTTACTATGTGGAGGACAATGTCATATTCAGTCTCTTAGAAGCTCAACCCACATGCTCCACCATAAGCATATGGGTACAACTCTTTGATGATGGATCCACACCTCAAAAGCTTAGGTATGCACACCATAGAGAACCAAAAATATTTTTTTCTTGCTAAAAGAAGAATGTGCAAGGGCCAACACCCTTACATAATTTTCTTTATTTGGATTTATGGAGGTATCCAATACAAGGTAACCTCCACTTCCTTGGTGAAAGATGAATAACAATAATGTCTAGCTAATATGACATTAAAGAAGCACTGAATGGGAGGCAACCCATTAATCATTTCAAATTTTCTTATTTTACTTTAATGTTTATTTTATTGTGTTTTTGTTTTGTGGTAATCTTCACCTTATTCTTTTATGGTTTCCTTATGAAACCAAATCTAACCTTGATTTATAGCACTTAATTTCTACTTTAGCTCAAAATGTATGTTAAGAAGGCTGGACACCTTCTGTTCTTAGGGCAGTACTCTTCCCCTCTCTCTCTTCTCTTTATTATTTTTACACATATTGGGGTCAATGTGTTGTTTAAGTGTGGAGGGTGAACTGTATTGATCAATTTGCGTGATTATATTGGTTCATTTTTTGTCATGTATGAATGCTTGAGAATAGGAACAATGAATCTATGCACAACACATTACAGGTTCCACTTACAATTTGATAGGACTTAAAATTTAGACAATTTTTTTTTAAATAACTCACATAGACACTAGTTTTCACATATGATTTTGGTTTTTGGTTAAACATAGCATATAGTGGTTTATAGTAGGAATCCACTTGGCACGGTTCCCACGACTAGGTTCTAGGATGTTTAGTCACTATTGAATGTCTAGTCTTTTTCTTTGACATGAGTTAGATTAAGAAACTAAAGCTAGTACCTAAGTTTTTTGATGATTTTCTTCGGAAATGGAACAAAAATGAAAATATTGTGCACTCATGAGAAAAATGTGTGAAAATAAAAATTAGGGACTTTGAAAATTACAACATATTCTATTGGTTTTGTATTGTACAAAGTGATATCTAAAAAGCAAAACCATGAATAGTGCTAGTAGTCGGCTAAACAAGTCCGTAACTAGTTGAGTAACTGGAAGTCAGCCCCACAAAGTGTTTACCTTTACATCAAAAGACTAGTGACAGGTTTAGCTAAGTTGAGTCCCTTGAACAATTGAGAAAATTCATAAGTTGCACACTAAACAAACAAAGAAAGTTTCCAATTCTCAAGAAAGTTTGATCGAGTGATTTGGGGAATGCTTAGGTTGAGTAACTTAATAGAGCCATGGTTTTGGGATTAGATGCTTAATTGTGTGATTGAATCACCTTAGAACTAGGTTATGAGAGTAGTGTCCTCATGGATTTTGAACTCGATTACCTTGTCCTTAGTTTAACCATGAAACCGAAGCATTGTGAAACCTAGACGTCTATGTTTGTGATTTTTACTCTTTCTTTTGTTCCAATTTTTGAGTCCTTGATTATTTCAAGTGGAATATGTATTTGGATTGTGTTTAGGTTCACTAGAGGACAAGTAAAGGATTAGTGTAGGGGAGTTTGATAATGGCCAATTATTCTTAGTTTTTGCTTAGTTTCTTGGCCATTATCTTAGTCTAATTGCATTTAATTTATTTGTTTAAGTGTGTTTTTAGCTTCTATCCGCTTAATCATTGATCAATAGCTAAATGGAATAAGACATCAAAAAAAGAAGCCAAAACAAAGGAAAAATGGAGAATTTGACACCTTACAGGCAATGGTCATGCCCGTGAGGATTGCCCGTGACTAAGCAGACAAATAGGAGTTTTGGTCCAGCAAGCAACAAGTGGCTTATGGGCAATCTTCATTCCTATAAGCATTTCCCATAACCACTTTACAACTCACTATTTCTCAAGGGCTTTTCATAAGCAAACTCATGGGCAATGTTCATGCCCGTGAGGACTGCCCGTGAGCCCGATTTTCCAAGCATTATATAAGCTAAAAAGTTGCAGAAAAAAGGGGTCTTGGATTTTTGGGTCTAGGACTCAACCAAAAAACCCTAGAACCACTAAGAACTAAGAAATTACACATCAAGGGGGCAAATTTGAGGTGGATTAACACATTTTAATGCAAGATTGAGCAAGATTATCAAGGGATTAAAGGATTAAACAAGATTTGTTCATGGGTTTCTTTGTTTATCTCCTTCTTCTCTTAATTTTCTATTCTTTCTTTGTTATTATGAGCTAAACATCACTTGTCTACCTAGATTAGATAAGTTTTAATTGTTTTGTGTGGATTAATCAATAGTTTTCTTAATGAAATTGAATTTTGCATCAAGTTGTGTCTTTAAATGAAATTTTCTGCACTTTACATAGCGAAGCATGCTTGCTAGTAATGGTTATTACTTTTTCTTTGCTAGAGATAGAAAGATTGAGCTTAGAACACTCATAAGCACATGGGTTTGTTGTGATTACTAGAGATAGATTCACAAACTCCTAAGATTTTCTTTGATTCCTTGAAATGCTTAATGCTTTGCCTAATTAATTGGGTTTATGAAGAGATTCTTTACTCATTACTTAGGGATTAGGGATTTAATCACTTGAGAAAGGGTTAAATCTAGCTTTTAAATAATACCCATTTATTGCTTGAATGAAATTTCATTGAGTTGCTAATTTTTTCTTGCATTTATGATTAGAACAAGTCTAAGTCTAGGTGGATGCTCTATTTCATGTTTGTTTTATCCTAAGTCTTGAATTTTCTTGAATTTATCCTATTAAAAACTAGTTAGTAGTTAGGATTTTAATTTTTAATTTTTAATCAATTAAAATCAATATTAATTATGAGCTAGACAATAGTTTAAGTTTGAGCTAGTACTTGCATCAATATCTCTGTGGATCAACCTCATTAATACTATACTACCCAAATGGTAAGTGCACTTGCCTAGGGCCAGGGTAGAATTAATCGTCGAGCTATATAAATTGTAAAACTCCTGGTGTTACTCCTCGGTAGCAAACATCAGCTACCAAATGAGGTTTGTTTCTTATCACATTTCTAGATTCATCAAGCTTATTTCGGAAGACACATTTAGTTCAAATGATGGGATGATGCTTTGGTCTTAGCACTAGTGTCCACACTTGGCTCCATTCAAATTGATTATGCCCCTCTTGCATAGCTAATGTCCAATGCTCATCATCAATAGCTTCTTCCACGCCTTTAGGTTCCACCAATGATTAGAATGCAACATATTTGCATGTGTTATGGACTTGTGATCTTATCCTTACTCCATGGGTAGGATCTCCAATGACTTGTCTTTCTTCAACATCATTCCTCGCCCTTAGGTGTTTAGTCTCCCTTTGTTATGAAGTGGCTTGAATCTCCATGTTTGCATTAAATTTCACCTCTACTCCATCAACCATTGGCACCACATCTTTTTGGTTCACTGAGTCTTCACTTGACTTTGGTTGCTCATGCTTGTTTTCTTCTAAGGTCAAGTCCTCCATCATGTCTTCCACTGTTTCTATATGATCATCATTTCTAGCTACACACTTAGAAGCAAACTCATAAAAAATAACATGAATGGATTCTTCAACTAAGAGTGTCCTTTTTTTTGAAGACTCGATAGGCCTTAGAATGACTTAAATAACCAAGGAAAATTGCTTCATCCAGTTTAGCATCAAATTTTCCCAAGTTATCTTTTCCATTATTAATCTCAAAGCACTTATAACCAAATGCATGGAAATATAATATATTGAGCTTTTTACCTCTCCATAACTCATAAGGTATTTTTTTAGTATGGATCTAACCATAGACCTATTAATGATATAGCAAAAAGAGTTCACAACTTCGGCCCAAAAATATATAGGCAAATAATTTTCACAAAGCATGGTCCTAGCCATTTCTACTAATGATCTATTTCTCCTCTCAACAACACCATTTCTTTTAGGAGTCCTAAGTGTGGAAAAATTATGCTCAATGAAATATTTTTCAAAATAAAAAATTTCAAATTCGGTTCCATGATCACTTCTTATGCATGTAATGGAATAACCTTTTTTATTTTGCAAAGAATTTTCTAATGGCATGAATTCATGAAAAGCATCATTTTTATGAACAAGAAATAAAACCCATATGAAACTTGAAAAATCATCAACAATGACTTAACAATAATGCTTATCACTAAGGCTAGAAGTTCTAGTTGGACCAAACAAATCAAGATTTAAAAGTTGTAATGGTCTAGAAGTTGAAATCACATTTTTAGGTTTAAAATAACTTCTAGAGTACTTGCCCTTAGCACATGCATCACAAATAATTTCATTTTTGAAAATAATTTTGGGCAAACCTTTTACTAAATCCTTTCTTGAAAGTTTGGATAGAACATCCATACTTGCATGGCCTAGTCTCTTATGCTATAAAGTAAGATCCTCATCCTTTGAGGAAAATAAGTAAAGATTTTTGTTTTTTTGATTTCTTAAGTCAACCATATACACATTGTCCTTGCTATAACTAATAAATGCAATAATGTTGGTTTTGATGTTAATGACCTTACTAATGCGTGAATCAAATGAGACTCTATAACCTTTGTCACATAATTTACTAACACTAAGTAAATTATGCTTCAAGTTATGCATAAAACAACACTTTTGAAATGGTAAATCTATAAATTTTACATTTTGAGTTATCACCAAAGCTCACATTTCCTCCTTCTTTCTCATAAAGCTTGAGGAATTTCTTTTTATCACCGGTCATGTGCTTTGAGCATTCACTATCAATCACATATTTCTCATTCTTAGATTTGATGATAGCCTATAAAAGCACAACGACTCAACCCTTTGATGGTATCCATGTTGTCTTGGGTACATTCTTGATAGTTCTATTAGGAACCCATTTATCCTTAGAAATGTTATTGGCATTCTTTGGGATTTCCTTGACATCCTTATGGATATCCTTAGAACCCTTAGGAATCCATACCTTTCTAATAGTATATGGTCTCCTAAGCCTAATAGGACATGATTTTGGTGTATGACCATGAAACTTGTAATAGTTGCATTTTACATGCACCTTATTCAAAACATTCATTTTAGTGAAAAAAGTATTGCAAATTTTCTCATTTTGCTCAACATTGTAACTAATGCCGGCTTTGTCATACACACCTCTTTGAGACATCAAGATTTCATCCAGAACCTTGCTCCCACTAGAGAACTTCTTTAAAAGTCCCTTAGAGTTTTCTAGTTTTAGTTCTATCTTGATTTTCTCTTTATTAAGGCTCTCAAATGCACTTTTCAAATCATTTATTTGAGTCTTGAGTTTTAATTTTTTAATTTCAAAAGAGTTAGACCTATTGCTCTTCTCATGCACATTTTTCAAAGAATGCAAACTCTTTTTCAAAACTTTATTTTCTTTCACAATTACAATATAATCAATTATGAGTTCATCAAAAGCATTTTACAACTCATCAAAAGAATAAGTTTAGGGAGTTACCTCATCATCCTCTTCAATGCTATCCTTTTGTGCCGTCAAACACAAGTTGGCTTCCTCCTCATCATTGGATTGTTCATCTCCACTTGAGTCATCACTTCCATTCTAAGTCACATATGCTTTATCTTTGCTCTTATAGTGGCTCTTCTTTTCTTTACCCTTCTTAGGCTTGTAGATGTAGCAATCTTGCCTAATGTAATAGGGCTTCTTGTATTCATAGCACACTATATCATTGCCCTTGCCTTTGTCCTTCCTTGACTCTTTCTTCTTGAACTTGCCTTAGGATAAGTATTTCTTGAATTTCTTAGCAAGTAATGTAATCTCATCATCATCTTCACTCTCATCACTAGTGGCTTCCTTCATGGAATGCTTCTCCTTATGTGTGACATTGAGTGTAGAAGGCTTCTCATTTTTTGTGGAAGCACTTGGAGTGCCTCTAAGCTCTATTTTTTACCTAAGCTTCATTTTATGTGTAAGGAGAGTGCCAATGAGATTTTCCAAAGTCAAGTCATTAAAGTCTGATGAGGTCCTAATAGCATCCACTTTAGAGTCAAACTCGGCCGGAAGACATTGAATTATCTTGACCACCATATCTTTGTTGTTGAAGGTCCTCCCAAGGCCTTTGAGATCATTCACTATAGTTGTGAATCTTGTGTACATACTAGCAATACTCTCATTATCCATAAATTTGAAGTTTTCATAGCTAGTGGAGAGCATTATAAGCTTTGAAGACTTAACTTTGCTTATGCCCTCATGTGTGTCTCTAAGAATATCCCATATCTCCTTAGCCATCTCGCAAGAAGAGACTCGGTTGAATTTCATTTCATTAAGAGCACAAAAGAGAATATTGATAGCCTTATCTTTTCTTTGAACCTTTCTTTTGATAGCTTTCATCCAATCCTTAGGATCAATGAAGGTTCCATCATCTCCCTTAGGAATATAAGGACCTTTCTCAATGATTTCCCATAAACCATACCCTTGACAGTGAATGTGGAATCGCATATGAACTTTCCACAGATTGTAGTTTGTCCTAGTGAATAAAGGAGGTTTAGTGGAGCAATGTCCCTCTTGGAATGGTATCTTATAATCACTAACACCTACCATATTCAATCGTTAGCTTTTCTAAATCATAAGATTTAACAAATACAAAAGCAAGGCTCCGATAACAATTGTTGTCCCAAATATGGACACCATGAGGGGAGGGGGGGGGGGGGGGTTTGGGTTTGCTTAGAAACTTTTAGGGTTTTTAAAACAAGCTTAATCAAGTTAAAAGTTTCAAAAATGTTTTCCAAAAATTAGCAATCAATAACTCAAAGTGATTTAAATAGAAAAACTTATATGTGCAAACAAGTAAGTTCAAACCACAAATTCACAAGCTAAAATAGAACATTCAAATAAAAGAATAAGTAAATAAAGAGAGAGAGAAGAATGCTTAGTTATAGTGGTTTGAAGTCCTCCTCCGACGTCCACTCTCCCAATCCAAGTGATTAAGGTTCCACTATCTTTTCTTTGAATCTCCAAGCTTCTAGTTCTTCGGGATTTTGCCCGCTTACAACCATTGGAGCAAACTACTCACAATCAAGAGTTACAAAGTATTACAAGTCAAAAGACTTATTTACATATTGCTAGGCCAAAAATTTTCTAATATGAACCTAGCTAAAACACTTTCTTAAAACTAAGGATTACAATGAGTATAAGGGTTTAAAAAAAGTGACAAGAAATTGAGCTTTTTACAATAAAGAAATCAAGAGTGAAATATTGAAATCTCAATGGAATAGTTCTCTTATTGTCTTGACTTTGTTTCTGATGTAGTTTTATATATGTTTGCCTTATAGGGGCTAAAAAAGCCTCTCTAACATTCAAATAATACCAATGATGTCAATTTCAACGCATCTGTCAGAGTGAGATATGAGCGTATAGGCCTCCAGGATATGGGCGTATCCAGTTGGTGAGTTTGAATCAAAGTAGCCATTAGATTCCATACGGGAGTATCCTGTTATGTGCATTTAGGCGTATCCAAAAGCCCTAAAATCCAAATCCTCTCTAGACTAGCATACGATCGTATCCAAAACCTTGATACTGTCGTATCCTTAAGCGGATACGGGGGTATCCCAGTTTGGATACTGGTATGTCTAAGCTTTCCTATAGTATTTGATTAAACTTGGTTTTAACAATAAACATTAGTCCAAATAATGTGTATAGGCAAACCATTGAATACCAAAAACTATAAGTTAAGTATTATAAGTTCATGTAAAGCGCAATCAATCATAGTTTTGACAAATGCATATCATTTCATTAAAACTACACCAATGGTTTAGGAATAATCAAAATATGAAGGACAATAAAAAGAGAGCCAGTTCGAGTTCCTTGAAGACGAAACGAGATCAAGCCTTGGTAAAGCCTTGGTGTGAGTCGAGCTAGAGGCTTTGCACTTAAGGATCTTAACCAAGGAGGGAGTTAAGGTATTTGCTGCTTCAAACCCTATCCTAAGTTATAATTATGTTTTGCATAATAATTGGTTAAGTATCATTAATTAAGATTATGGGTCCAAATCTAGGTTTAGATATTCATTAGAGAGTTTAAAGAATAACTAAAACATCCATGTTAAAAGAGTTTTAGCATGGAACTTAGTTTTATAAAAGTTTTGAAAACTAAAAATTGAAACACCCCGATTCGTGTCTTCTGCTTTCGTTGCACGACTCATAGTTTTTCCTTCATTTTTCAGTAGAAAAATAGATAGCAATAGTCCTAGTGTGATACCAGGATGCACAATAGTCCCTTTTTATAGGGGCTAGAATAATCTTGAGATGTTCTCTGAATAAGATTTGAAAAGAAAAACATAAGGGTCAGAATGGTCTTATAAGCAACTAAACATAAATAATAGTAAAGAAACTAAGTACTTAGAGTAGAATAGCACTAATAATATAAGGCTCTCTTGAGCTACAATAGCGATCAAGGCTTAATAGTGTCTCAACCAAAATCATACCCACAATAGACTTTCATTCACCCATCTGGGGTATCAGCTTAGCCACCCTCACATCACCCTATCCAATTAGGCCCATAAAAATATAGCCAACTATTAGAACAAATGCATAGGCATTCAACCTTCTAGCTGCCCAAATTAGGTCATCTGAATCATCCCAAAACATGTCAGCCATAGCAGACAGTTTCACCCAATCTTCTTTCACCATACCATAAACCTCTTTTATACCTAAATCCAGTAAATTCCTAAACAAATTGAAATATCTAACCTTCTTAACTAGATTAGCCAGGTCAGCCTCGGTTCCAGAACCTAACAAAGTAGAAAATTCCTCAAAAGTCGGACACATCTCGTCCATACCAGCCCCATATATGAAAACATGATCAACTGGATTCTAAAACCTTATACAAGCATTCAGAAAATCCCAATCAATTTTAACACCTATAAGTGTTGTCAAGGCCCTCATACTGTATTTCCTGAGGATGATTTGGCTCACTTGTCTTAGGTTTTTACACCAGCCATGCATCATGTGATTGAAATACGATTCCATTTGTGAGGAAAAAATAGAAAGAATCTGAGTTTTCTGTAAAATAAAATATTCTAGAGTTTTTTGAATAAAAAATAATTTTTTATATGATCATGTATAGTGGCATAAAAACCGAGGCAAAACGGAGTTCAAAAGGTCGAACGCTCGCACTTGGCTATCAGCACATGCACCAAGAGCCTAAAGCACGTACCAAGCGCCTGACACATGTGCTAAGAGCTTGGTGTGTGCACTAGTGCTTAAGTGTGTGTGCCAATACTTAGGCATGCACATCGACCTGCGTGTTGTCCCTGCCCATCATAACGCCTAGTTCTAACTTGATCTAATTCTACTTTCTGTGGTTTTCGTCCCAAAATACTTTCAAAAATTCAATTCCTAAATAAAATCCTTTTTCGAAAAAAATAAAATCTCCAATAAAAATGAAAATTTTCACATAATTCATAAACAAAGTTTAAAAAATACAACGAGTTTTTACAAAATCCCACAATGGGCCATACTATAGTTTGAGCATACATCTTATGGCTCATCATCCTCCGATGACTCCTCAACAACTGCTGCATCAACACCATCACCTCAAGGGACGTGCCTTCTGACCATGCATGGCTCCCTTCGGCTCTCGGCAACACTCAAAGCCGATAATGCAGTGCTAAAAGAGAACAGGGTCTGAGCATGAGTATCATACCAACACCATACATCTCACCATAAACCTACAGAAAATAGATTTCAAAAATTTGAAAGGAAAAATCACATGTTGAAAGCTAAAAACTCATAGATGGAAATGTCCTTGAGTCGATTCATGCCATGCTAAGCAGATACTTGGTGCCAACAAAGTGGTACCTCACACACCATCAGTATTAATGTAAGAGAAATGATCAGTGAAGTAGGGAAGAAACTCTGGATGCTAGCTTCAGCTGGACAACATAGAGGCACCCATTTTTAAAGAAACTAAGCTAGTACTAGGCATACCTCAAGCAGAGGAATGTCTGGCCTGACCATGGTGTATATGTCTCAAAGCAGTATTGGTAGAAATCGCAAGAACACGACTTAGATTTGCAAAAGGTGAGGGCCTACCATTCATTAGACTAGTGGCAATAAACTTTGTGTAAGAGCCAGGGAAAATGTACTCCTTTCTAAGCTTCCTAACTCTTTAGAACATGCTATACATCAACTCATATGATTCTTCATAATGGTAGGAGGATTAGATGGTACAACCACTTGTCAGTCGCCTGAGCCATAACCTGTTCCCCCAGATAGAACTTTATGGTATCAGAGGAGCCCAAAGAAATCTGCCTATCAGTAATGGAGATACCCAAAGTAAAGGGAGAAATGTCTACCAGAGCACTGTAGTTGAAGGGTTCCCATACCACTTAGAAAGATAATCAGTTATAAAAATTCTATGATAGATAAAAAGTGAAGCTATTTAGAGTAGACCTCAGTAACTATGGCCATAATGCCTCTATATTGAGAAAAGGAAAAACCAAGATGGGGTCCTGCCAAAGACTCCTGACCATACAACCTTCCCATTGGGGGAAGAATCTCATATCTACTAGGGCAGTTGCAGGAAGGTGCATAAAAGTTCAAAGTTGCAAAAAGACAAGAAAAATTGGCAAAATTAATAATAAATCTCAAATAAAATATCAGGGAATACTGACCTCCCAGATGAGCATGGTTGCATGGATGCCTATCCCTTAGCTCTTTGAAAACATACCCTTTACCCTATAAGTTGCAGTTAATGTGACACCACCCCAATCATATTGACTAAACAAGATCAAGTCCATTAGTAACCATCAATTTCACATCAACATGGCCCTTCTCATTATACAAGAATATGGTAGAGAAAATAATCATTAAGCATAACCGGCACACTGGTCAACAGAAAAAGAAACAGGATCTATCCTCTCCAGCAAATCAAGCAACCATGTTCTAGCAACCATCCATTTAGAATTAGAGGGAGGTTCATCACTAAGAATGTTGGCTAAAGCATGATGGGGCCATAGACGAGATTCAAACTCAACCTGACTATATACTAATAAGGCAAGACCACTTAAGAAGAGTCATGTTCATCTCACCAACAGGCATATGGAATGTATTGGTGGACTCCCACCACCTCTCAGTAAGTGTGAAAATAAGGTTCCTTTCAAGGGAATGAGTGATGTCTATGTTAGTAATGTATGCCCTAGAGCTAATACGCATCATGTGAATGTGAATATAAAATCCAATTGGCTATTAGTATATATGTTCCTTAAATGAAATGTTCCTTATATCGAACTTATATATGTCGCTTAAGTATTATGTAAGGGAATCTATACTCAAAGAGTTTGAGAATATAAGTGATAGATTGTCCTTTGTCAGATACTTTAAAGGTTGTTCATGGTTAGAGGATTATTGATAAGGACACCATTAATCCAGAAGACCATCACCTCTGTTGTCATCCATGATAAGTATGAGATACTTATTGGTATGGAGCTAGTGAGTCTCATCTTACAGACCTATGATGTCGTGACAATATATGAACATACTCATTGGATGAGTAAGTTGAACAAGTGACGTTAGATGATGGATACATAGGTCTTTACCAACTAGTCAATATCATATCATCTAGACCATGATTGTGCATATAATCCTTAGATTTGAGGTGACATGTTCTCTGTCATATTAGTGGCTATGGTTTGTTACTCCTTACATACTGATGCTAGTCATATATTGGTATATGGCATGTGGTGGCCATAATCAGTGATACGTTAGGATAAGTGATCTCTAAAAATGGATTCATTAACTTGGGTATAAAAGGATGGAATTCTATGACTTCTGGTTGTTCTTGTATGTAAATCCCTGTCCTGGGTGGATAATGTTCATTGGAAAGAGTTTCTAATAGGAACTAGGTCCATCGAGATCTCAAACTGGATAGAGGTCATATGATATAGCATATAGGATTTTATTAATCCATGACCCTAGCTAAGATTGGGAATCCGTAATAAAGGGATTCAAGTGCATGCTACTTATGATCGAGAGGTCCATACAATGTCAAAGATATGATACCCACATTCATTTCTAATTAGGTAGTCATGATATGCAATTCTAGGCGTCACTCACGAGTTATGGGACTAAGTGTGATAAAGGGTTTACACACTCAGAGAAAGAAAAGAGTTTTCTTTATCCCATTGCAAATTAGAATATGAACCTTGTAAGTCACACACCGTAAAGCAATCACCAAATAAAAGATATTAAAATTAGATTAATAATTAATTAAACAAATTAATTAATTGTTAATGATAATTCAATTGAACTTGTAATTAAATTTATAAAGACCCTAGCATGTCTTGAAGTTTAATTCATAAAGAGTTTATTTCAATTAAGTCATGATTTGTATGAGATACAAACAAAGAAGACTAACTTGAAATAATTTGATCTAAATAATAATTAAGCTTAATCATGAGAATGATTAGCTTAATTCACATTTAATGTGATAATTAAGATGTACAGAGATTTTCCACTTGGTCTATATGTAATAACCCTTATGAGATAAGGGTATTATGAACATTTATTTAAGAGTCAAAAGTTGACTCTAGTCAAATCCCAACACTTTTTCTTGTTTGCCTCCTTAATTTTAGGAAAAGGGAATGGTGAAAGGTAATTCTTCATTTTTTTTGGCTATTTTCCATTATCCTCCATTAAAGTGAGTTAAGAGAATTTCTATGAGTTAGAAATGGAAGATCTCAACCATTATTGAAGATGAAGTAAGATTTGGAGAAAATTGAAGAAATGTTCTTCTTCTTATTATTCTTCTTCCAATTATCTTGTTTATGAGATAAACATGATAAATTAATGGAAATGGAAAAGGCCAAAAGGGAAATTTTTCTTCTAAGAGTTAGAAGTGAAATTATCTTAACCAACATCAAGGAGTACGAAATTAAAGTTGAAGAAAAGTTCTTCAAGAGTTCAATTTCATGTCTATGGTCTTGTTTTTAAGAAGAATGAGTCTTAACGATGGTGTTCAAAGAATTTCCAAAGAAGCTTAAAAGTTTCTCAAAGGATTGAATGAGGAGCTTGAACCAAAATTGGGCAGCCAAGGAGAGAAAGTTCAAGTAAATTCAACAATTCAAGAGAAGTCTTGCTTTGGTGAAACTTAATGTGTTTCAAGTTAGAGGCTTCGCATTTAGAGAGCTTAACGAAGGAGGGTGAGAGGTATTTGAGGCTTGTAACTCTCTTTTGTTTCATTGTGTTTTGCACACCAATTGGTAAAAAATCCTTGATTGGTTTATGGTCCTAATTCTAAGGTTTAGGTTAATTTTCAAAGAGTTTGAAAAATAACTAAAACTACTTTATTAAAAGTGTTTTGACAAAGAACTAATGTTTTTCAAAAGTTTTCAAGACAATGTTTCAAAGAGTTTGAAAATGCCTAAACATACTTTGTTAAAAGTGTTTTAACAATGCATCAAAAGTTTTCAAAATAAAAAAAATCCATTTTTTTGCTCTTTTTATTTTTGCAGCATGACTCGTAACTTCCTTCAAGTGGTATCAAAGTCACCCAATTTTATGTGCAATACCAAGTTCTGTTAAGTGGATACAGGTATATGGGGTTCCTTCATACAACCATATGGACAAGACCATATGACCGTATGCTAGCTCAATAAGTGGGAATGGTTATTTTCAACACATATGTAATATGTAAGTTATATATTATTATACTGTGTT
>CAOJBK011210897.1:0-10315 GCA_948294925.1 Codiaeum variegatum | reverse complement strand
TGGCAATCCGTTTCAAATATAGCCCTTTTGATTCCCACTCCTTTTTTTTGCCAAGTTTTAAAGAGTGAAATGGAGTGGAGTGGTAACGATATTTGACAAAAAAAATGTGATTGGGCTCAACAAGAATGGAAGGCCATCAATATCTTGACTTAAATAATTTTATTTTAATTTCAAAATTGAATTTATTATAATCCAATGATGAAAAAAGTTTTTTTTTTTAAAAAAAAAAACAGATGCCTTAGAAGCTGATTTTAATTTTTAAAGGTGAATGCTAATAATTTTTTTTTTTTTAAACTGAATGCTAATAAGTTTTAAATATTATTAAAAGAAATGAAAAATTCATAAAGAAAAGAAAAATCAAAATCAAAACACTCATGCAAAAGAAAAGAAAAAAATCAACAAAATCTAAAACACTCAATATTGCTAAGATACACGCCATGTGGTAAGTGCACATATGAACAAAAAAATTCAAGATCGAACCTCCATCTTCTAAAAAAAATACTGCCAATTTTTTTTTATAAATTTTTTAAACCATTATTTTTAATAAATTAAACTATTTCTAGATTTGTGTCCACTATTATAGGCGAAGATACTCTAATAAACTGAGTCAATGCATCCACAACCTTGTTATTTTATTTTTTTAAAAAATATGGGTGACAATATATGATGAGTGACATTCTAACTATATATTATACCAACCCTTCTTCCATATTTATTCATATAAATTTTAAAATATTATTTTTCTACCAAGAATGTGAAATAATTTATTAATTTTTGTTTTTTACAGAAAAAAATCTTTGGCACAAATAAGCCTACTAACCTTATTGAGATTGGATTATTGAGATTGAAGCGATCATTCTAATTTGAAGAATGATTGCAACTCAAGAGCTTTTTTTTAAGAGGTTGTATTCAATTAAAAATTTTAAAAATTTTTAAAATTTTTTTAAATGAATGATTTTTGAAAAGTTTATTAGATTTTTGATGACTTTTATAGAGTATATGAAAGAGTAAAATCAGAAAGAAAATTGTAGACTTTTTTTATATATAGATTTGAGAAAAAGTCATTAAAAGTCATTCACTAATAAAAGTGGATGACAGACTTTTAATGGCTTTTCAAAAGTGTTTAAAAGTTATTATTTAATACACCCCAACTTTTATATAATCTTTAAAAGTTTTGATTAAATATACTGTAATTTTTAATGACTTTTAAAGTTTATAAAAATTATTAATTTTCCTAATTGAATACACACCACTTAATCTAGTTTGGTATATTTCATTAGTGTTCAGTCGTTATTTTGTTTGATTTGATTTTATTTTATTTTGGTGATTTCAATTTCTATTTCAATTTTTAGAGTTTTTTAAACTCATTTTAAATTTTCAGTTGTACAGACTTGATTTTTGTGTTTCTAAAATATATATTTTTTTCCTCTTAACATATTAATAAAATTTTTATTCTTGCTATATATATAAAAAAAAAAACTTTATTCACCCATTTTTCTAAAAATCATAAAAATATAATATTAGATAAATAACTCTAAATTATTAATTGAAAACTATTTAGAGTGAAAATGAATAAGATAAAAGGGTGCATTCACTCATTGTCTAGTGAATATAAAGCAATTTATGTACAACAAAACATGCGTATACAATGGATTGAAAAATAACCTAAAAATAGACAGAAAACAAACTAAAAAAAATTAGTCTTTGAAAAACTTTTTGTGAAATTGAGTAAAAATCTTGATCTAAGTAATGCCTTATTTTACTTGTAAAGGACATTACGTACTTAAACCCTAAAAAAGCTTTCAAGATTTTGTTGGATATATCAACTAAATCTCTATAAAATCCATCAATTATTAATATAAACTATTGTCTATACAGTCTCTTTAAAGAGACTTTTTTTACCTTTCTTTGTCTTTCAAAAGTTGAATGACATTATATATATATATATATATATATATATATATATATATATATAGTGTTAAATGAGAACTAGAAACTAAATAAGAATCATTGAATAAAATTTTATCATCCATTTAACTTAATTTAATGGCTAATTTTTTTTTAAAAAAAAATTGAAAAATATTTATTTAGATTTCATTAATGGCGTATTTTGTGATTTTATTTAAAACTGAAACAAAACGTTTAATTAAAAAAAATCAAAATTTTAACATTCTGAAATCAAATTTCACAAAAACTGATACTAAATTTTATAAAAGTTGCAGTAAAACTGTATAAAAACTAAAACAAAACATTTAACTTAAGAAAACCGCTTATATATTGAGTACAAATGAATACTCTTAAATCAATAATATAAATTAGATCATTTTGATCTAATGACTCTAATTAATTAAGAATGGTGGAGAACAATATACCTCATTAATGGTAATTTTGTAGGATTAATTTTAATTTTTTAACTTTTAAAAGTTTGATTTTAGTTTCTTAAAAGTTTATATTCAATTTGTTAAAAGTATGATTTCAGTTTATTAAAATTTTATTTTCAGCTAAAAATTTGGTTCTATTATTAAAAAGTTTGATTTCAAAAATATATAACTTTAGTACATAATTTTAAGAACTCCATGTATTTTTGACTATGATGTCTCATTTGCAACAGGTTCCTTCAAAACTATGTCGCAAAGCCATTAACTATAAAGTTCTTATTGATTTTCGTTCTAGATTGAAAGATGAAGTATCAAAGAGGGACCGTGATTCATGTGAATCGTGATAGATCGTGTGATTATGTAATTTTTGAGAGGTCATGTGATTCTGCGATTGTAAAGATCGTGATTGTGCGTTTTAAATTAAAATGAGATTATGATTGTGATTTAATTGAGTTTGTGTGATTCAGCTGAAAGTTTATCATTGTTAAATCTGAATCATGCATTTGTTCTTAAAATTAAAAAATCTAATGGCTGATAATTCTTTCTTAGTTTTTATTTTAGTAGGTTCTCATTGGACCATGACCTTTTATATATATATATATAAAAGTGTGAAAATTAATTTATTTTCTTTATATATTAATTAAAAAAAATATTTGTAAAAAAGTGAAAAATTTTGTCAAGAACAAATAAATTTTGTAATATTTGTTAGAGTCAAAGCTTATGAAATTTTTTATTAATAAATTTAAGATTATTTTTTATTTTTACCAGATTATGTGATAGACAAAATCATATTATATGTAAAATTTTACTAATAAAAATATTTAATTAATTAATTATTGTCAATTTATAATTTTAGAATCATCTTTTTTGTGGTTCTAATAATTATTCCTCTTACAATAGTAATACTCTTATAAAAAATGTATCTTTAAAAAATATTTTCAAAAAATAATATTTATGTAAGAACTAATATTTTTTTTATTTAATTACAATACTAAAAATTTTAATAAAAATAAAAATTTTAATTACATTTTAATTTAGGTACTTTTTATGATTATTTTGTTAAAAAATAAAGTAATAGAAGAAAAGGATGTTTGTTAATTAAAAAAAAAAACTTCTCATATTGAAAAGAAAAAAATAATTTTCTTCAAAATGCTCAACTTTTAATCTATGAAAAAAATATATTTTTTAATCTAATTAGGTGAGAAAATTAAAAAGCCATATATAAAAATTATTATAAAATTTAAAATAAGGAAATTCTGTATAATATTAATACCATCATAATATTGTGTTTTTTTACCTATTAAATTGGCACTACATACAATATGTGATCTGGGACCTAAATCACGGCCCTGTGCTGATTGCATAACTAATGTAAAAAAAAAATTAGTAACAAATTATAAAATCATGACCAAAATAAGGTAATTAACCAAGAATTAATTGACTATAAAATTAATTTGAACTCTACATTAAATAAGCAGAAGTAAAACTTTCTTATATATAAAATAGGAAAAAAATTACTTTTTTCAAATCCTAAATAGGAAAAATAAATTATTTATTTCCCAAATAAATAGAATAAAGGAATTGATGTCTCTAGGCTCATTGGAATCCTAAAGACTAATTTCAAGCTAACCTGCAAGACATAAAAAGACTACAGGATGCTTTGTCAGTAGCCGCTCCGATACTTGATATCAATAATTAGCTATGGAGAGATTCAATATATAGAATTTTAAGATTTAGAGTCATTAACTTATATACTCATTAGTAGTCTCAAAGTTCTATAAGGTAGGCTAGTAGATGAATATTCTAAGATTTTAGGAATAAGAAATATAATAAGAATCTATTTCTTAATTGTATTTATCTCTTTACTGCAGCGTCCGAGCTCTTACTAGAGCCAAACCCTTGCTAAGACGTAACTCCTGCTAGGGCCGAGTTATTGCTGGCATGTTAGAAGTTCAACATTTCCAGCTATACAAGAGTCACTCACATGGCTTGACGTCATCTATAGAGAATGAGAGGTTATCAGGAATAAAATTATGCTACTAATATTTCCTAATTAGATACATGTGTTTATCTTGTAGAAGTAATAAAATTTTTAAATTTTCATAAAATTAATCTTCATATCAATTTATTAACATAAATAGTCAATTCTATACACACATTTTTTTCAATCAATGTTTTTACTAGTATTATGATTTAAAATTTTGTTTTTCTGATTTACTAACAATATACATTTATTTTATTTTATTTTATTTTTACATTACAAGATCAAACTATAGGAATTTTACTATTTAGGTCAAGTGTAATTAATGTGAATAATCGGAGATGATAAATGGAATTTTGTCTGAATTTGGAGGTATAAAACAATTAAATTTACCAAAATTTTATAATATTTAATTTAATATTTTACAATTCAAAGAAATTAATTATAAAATTTAATGGAATATTTCAAGAAAAATTAGATTTAAAAATATTGAATGGAACAAGGATGCAAAGTTATATGTTGTAGGTTATATGAGTAATATAGTACAAAAAGGTACCCAATGCATTTTTTAAGAAAATAATAAAATTCAAACTTCTCCCAAAAGGAGAATCCTCTTCTATTACTTTTAATCAACCTCAACATGCATCGGCTAATGGATCCTACAATGGATTTAGATCAGAACAAGTGTATACACAAGAATATAGTGGATATGATTATAACGGATCTTATTATTGTGGATCTACTTTATATGGATATGGATTTGGATATATTAATTTGGAGCAAGAGTAACAAGTTCCCCAATATGTATCTAACAATGCATCGCAAGAGTAATCATATTATTCATCATTTGTGTTCGCACTTAGAATTTGATTCCCAACAAAAAAAGATTATCCGTGTTAGTCTAGATAAGTATTTATCTGATTCATGAATGAAATATATCTAAGCAAAGTATAAGATTAAACTCTTAATATTAATAGTTCAAACAAATAATATTTTCGGATATTTTTATATGAATACAAGAGAAGTCAAATAAAACAATATAAAAGAAATGAGCCAAGGAGTACAAAAATAAATCTAAGCCTGGATAACCATCCCTTAGATCGAAGAAAGTGCGTTGCCACCGGTTTCGATTCTGAGGACTCTGGCCATATCTATCTTCCTGGATGTAGGTGGCACTGTTGCTAGCAGCTCCTGATCTGGGGGAGCCGAATATGGTATATGGGTTCGAGAACCGTCAACCACCACCCTACCGATTGGAGATTTAGGAAGAACTGTCACTCTGATTGGTTGAAATAGTTGCGATCTTGAGAGATTAAGATAGTCAAGTTACGCTACTCTTAAGAGTCTTGCCAGAGCAAAATAAGGTTTTTCTATGATGAGAGTCATATCTTATACCCTAGGGATTATTTTCCCTTATATACCTTTCCTTCTAAGGCAGTGGTATCCTGCCTTAAGTCGGTTGGTGGACCTAAACTTTGGAATGACATCCTGGGAAACATGATTCTGCCTCTTTCCTTCGAGCCCATGGGGGAGTGGGTTTTGAAGCAACGATCGGTTCGGACTTGTCTAGATTTTTGGATTTTACCAATCTCGACTTTGAGCTTAAGTTTTGGGTCCATTCTCATCTCCGATAATGACCCATGGTCTATCATCGTGGGCTCTGTATGTGGCTCTTTACAGGCCTAAAGTATCCTTCTCACCTGAGATCTCGAGGCTTGTTTTACTAGATTTTGAACTTTTAGCCCTTACAAACTAGGTCGGTGTTAACAATTTGATGAATAAGATTCTCATGCTTTCTCTATTATGTGAATTAAGAAAAAATAATGACAGTGCTTGAGTTAAGAGATTATTAATGTTTATGATCTTTATTTATATTAATAAAACTTAATTATTATTATTATTACTGACAAAATTATCTTCATTTGAGATCATTGTAAGCTTGGCTTGAGTTGTGGTGTTTCTTCAACACTAGGAGCGAATTTGTCTAGTGGATTTTAAATTTTCTATTTCATTATGTTATTATGTTACTTTGTTCTTTTCACTTTATTTATTTACATTTATTTTATCTCTGTCCTATTTTCACATATTCTAAGAATTTCCAAATTGACTAAAAAAGGAAAATTAAATCCAATCACAATTGGAGCAAATAGATCAAGTTTCAATTTTTTCCAAATTTTCATAATTATTACTTGTAAAAGATGTTTGCAGAAGAAACCCTAAGCAAATGGCAACTTTTCTTAAACAATGTAAAAAAAAAAGTTTTTATTTTTCTGATCAATTTAATCTCTCAACTCAAAAGGGTCACACTCAAAATCTCTGTCTTCAAATCAAAATTTCACGTATGAGATTTTTCAAACTTCATTAATTGTTAGCTTTGAAACTTCTTTCTTTATCTCATTCATTTATAATTCCATTTATTTTTTGAAGGTGACATTTTTTTTAAATAATTATTTTTATTATTTAACTCCTTTGTGAAGTATTTTTGTTCTAATGTAAAAATAAGTCTTTAGTATTTTTTTTAATAAAAAGATTAATGAGTCGAAATTATATTATAAGCTATGTAACTCGTACTTCGTTCCTCTGAAAATGACGGAAAAGAAAAATATTGAAAAAAAAAAAAGAATTTTCTCATGAGAACTCGAATTACAAATATTAGAGTTGGAAGCAAGTGAGAATTCGATTCCTTTAACAATTTTCGTTAAAATTGGTGATAATTATACTCGAATTTTAAATTTCGCACTTTTTAATTAGTAGGATTTTATATTATTTACTATATTCTCTTTATATTGGATGTGATCAAAGCAAAATTTTATTTTTGATATTTTTTTTGGTTGAAGGATGATTGTGATGTTTAAATCATAAAAATTATAATTTTAAATACTTGAAAAATTAGGATTACCAATCTTAATAATAAGATTTATATATTTTACATTTATTAAGTTCCTTTATATAAATAAATTATATATTTATAATTTTAAATAACTAGAAAATTTGAATTTTTTTTTTAGAATTCAATTTTCTTTTTTTATAAGGGATGAAAACAACCACATGACATTAGATATTTTTAATATTTTGAAATATGATATCTATATACATTATCACCATATTAAAATTTTCATTTCCAAAATCTCATATTTTTGTTCTAATATTTCATCTCACCAATTCAGATTTTTTTAAAAAAATTAATTAAATAACAAAAAAGAGGTTGTAAAAAAAAACCCTAGCTATATTAGTATATACCTTTCAAACCCTACAACAAGTATGGATAATTTCAAAAAAAAATAAAACAAAATAAAATACATTTATATTTTTATAACTAAAAAAAAACTCAAGATTAAAATAAAGACAATTAATAATAATCACCAAATTATATATAATTAAGTTCTTTGCTTGACACTTGTCAAGCTCAAAACAAGTGATCAAGCAATAATTAACAAGGATAATAATAATAATAATAATAATAATAACAATAATACTAATAATTAAAACCTAAAATTAAGTAAAAAAACTAATCATAATTAATAATTAATTAAAATTAATATAGTAATTAAATAGAGTCTGGTGCCTGCCAAGTAGTGTAGGAATTGAGACTGAGCTCTAGTGAAGTACGGTGAGCATCATGTTCAGAAGAATTATACCAATTATGTTTAATATTGCAGAATCCATTAATGTCTTCTTCTTTATGAGTTGGAAAAAGAGGAAGAGTTTCAAGCTCAGTAACTTCTTGATCTTGATCTTGATCTTGATCATCTTCTATTAGGGTTTGATCAAAAATATGAAATGATTTTTGTTTTTCATAAAATGAATAATTATTATTATTATAAGGATTATCAATCCCAATCCATCCATAGTTTGAACTCATCGATCCACTTGCTGCAGCTGATACTGAACATTCCTGCTTCAAAAAAAATTATTATTTTTTTAAATACACCTAAAATTTTTTTTTTCTAAAAAAAAGTAAATCTAAAAATTTTGATCACAGAATTTTTTATTTGTACATTAATGTAAGGATTATTATTATTCTTAATGTACATTAACATTCATGCTTTTATGAAAAAAAAAAGAAAGAAAATTTTTTTTAAAGCAAACCCAAAAATTTTAAAAAAAAATGCTATTTTAAAGTAGAATTTGTTAGGGTTAGAAGCATTTTATTTAATTAACAAAATTATAAGAATGATTCAATCAATTATATAAATTTTATCTGACTATAACAAATTTTACTCTGGAAATTGCGACCCTTATTAATTTGTTTTTTTTTTTTAAATTTTAAGAAGTTATTTGAAGAAGACAAAATTTTGTTTCTTTTTTTTTAAATTTTGTTTGAAGTACTGGGATTTTAAAATCTAGTTATATATAGGGTTGCTTTAATGTTGTCTTCTTGCTATTTCAATAAGTAGCAAAGACAAAGAGAACATTTTTATTTATTTATGTGAAGTAGTTCATGCATACATTTATATATATAAAAAATACTCAACTTACCCTAAAATTTTTATAAGTAAATATAAAAGATCAAAAAACCAATAAAAAAATTTAAAATTTATACTAAAACTTACCCTAAAAATAAAATATATTAAAAAAGATTGAAATTTATAGTATACTATAAAACTTACCCTAAAACTCTTCTCCATTGTTAAAGATCCATACCCACAATTTTCATTTTGTCCAACAAACCCACAAGTTGATGATGGAGTTGCTGAGGAAGAAGAACATGAAAACCCAGCAAAAAAAATTTTTTTAGTTTAAAAAAAAAATTAAAAAACCCACATGAAAAAAAAAACCCAAATAAAAAAAAAGAAACAAAACTAACCAGATTTCCAATTAGAAGAAGAGGATTTGATGAGTTGTTGAGGCTGAGGAGGAAAATCAGAAGTGAAACGTTTCTTTTGTCTTTCACGAGCTTTATGATTTTGAAACCAATAAAAAACGTTTTTGCCTTCAATTTTACCATATTGTCTTAATCTAGCAGAAATTCTTTGTATTTGTTCTGCATTTGGGGATCTAACTCCACCATTATAATAAAGTTCTTTTAATATTCTAATTTGATCAGCTGTTGGTGTCCACCGTGTACTACTTTGCCGGCAAAGAAAACTTCCTTTTGCTCCTCCTCCGCCGTTAGGATCTTCAATTTGGTGGTGAGAATCCATAATTAAAAATGGGTTTAAAGTGAGTGTGAAGAAAATGGGTTTGGGTTTTTAATTTTTATAGAGAAGGACAGTGCAGTGAAATTGACAGAAACAGAAAGAAAGATTCATAAAAAGGTAAGGGACAAAACAGGGTTTAGAAAGGAAGGGTATCATTGGAATTACTTGGATCAAAAGGAATCACTCTAATATTCTATTTTTATCATTTTATTTTTTTTTTAAATAATAATAAGAGTGATGTGAGTGGTTTCGATTCTTGATATACGTCCATGTATGGAGTAACTCTGTTGCTCAACACTTTATACCTTAGCTGGATCAGCCTAATACAAATGAGGAGTGGGTAAAATTGAAATTTTTTTGGTTAATTTGGTGACTAAATCGAAATTATAAACCGATTTTGTTAAAATGATTTGATTTGGTTTTGCAATTTGATTATTTCAGTATTTGTTCTTCAGTTTGGTTGTGGTAAAACTTTAAATGAATTAATCGAAAAACTAAATTTTTATTTTTATTTATTAATTTTTTTATACATTACCTTAAAATTTTATTTTTTCAGTGACATAACCTATATTTATTAAAAATTTATCATTGTTCAGTTAATGAGAATTTAGAAAATTAATTTTAGTTATTTCGGTTAATATAAAATATCAGTTCAGTTTTTTAAAATTAAGAAATTTAAATTTCGATTAATTTGATTTCAGTTCGGTTTTGAACTGAACCGAATTATTGCCCACTCCTAATTGGCTTTAAAAGTGTCTCATACGGTTTGGATTCTTTTAGGACACTTGCTAAAATAAAATATATATATATATATA
>CAOJBK011210160.1:0-15676 GCA_948294925.1 Codiaeum variegatum | reverse complement strand
GTTGAGTTGAAATACTTTGGAATTGAAAACAAAAAAAATAATCTTATTCAAGTGTGACTGGTTTGATCTAACTCTAGGAGTCGGTACTCGGGTTGATAAGAAATACAAACTCATCGAAGTTAATCAGAGGAGAAAATTAAGTAACTATGAACCTTTTACCCTTGTTGGACAAGCAATTCAGGTATGTTATTATCCATATCCTTGTGTGAGTCGTATTTCATCAGATAGGTGGTTCGTTACAAAGATCAAACCGAGAAAAATTATAGAATTGGAGTATGTTGCTGAAGATTCCACCACTGTGGAAGAACCAGACCCTTTCAGGAGGAAGAAATTGAAATCCATGTCATCAAGATAGAACCTAAACCTGAAGAAGAAGTTGATGCCCAAGGAGAACTTCAGATAGTAAATGAGGAAAATATTAACGTTTATTCAGACGTTGAGGTCGATATTGAGGGATCTGAAGAAGAATCTGAATTCTTGTCAGAATCGGACACTACATCAAGTGCAAAACTTGAAGGAGATTTCGAAGAAGAATCTGAATTCTCATTGAGCTATGATTAAATATGATATATATATCGTTATATTTTAACTGTGTTGTGCAAATTCATTATAGACTTACAATTACCTTTTCTTTTTTCATATTAATCAAATTGATTTTGACAGGATATTATCTATTTTTTATAGAGTTTGCATTTGAGGAATACGGTGTTTACTCATCTAGAGGTGTCCATTCATTTATTTATTTGTTAAGGTTAGTAACTATAAAAATAATATACAAATAGGAATTATTAAATTGTTTAATTTATTGATTAGTTTGTTATTAAGTTATTGAATTAGATTCTACCAAAATTTTGTTAAAAATTGTTGAATTAATTATTGAATTTGTTGTTGAGTTTATTGTTGAAATTGAATTAAAAGTTATTTTTTAGGGGACGTTCTGACAAAATTTTGTTAAAATTTCAAATTAATTTTTATTATTGTCATTTTGTAGAATGGGCGGTATGTCAAAAGTTCGTGGTCGTGGTAGACCACGTGGATCATGAGGATATCCATGTGGTCGAGGTGATTATAGATTTCCATCGTAGTCTACTACTCGCTCTACTTCAGCTGCACCTGCTTCAACAACACCTTCAACATCTTCTCCAACACAGTCATCGTCGCCTACTACTATTGCTTCATCTACTTTTATTGCACCTGCTTCAGCAACACCTTCAACATCTTCTCCAACACAGCCATCGCCACCAACTACTATTGCTCCTTGTACTTCTATTACACCTGCTTCAGCAGCACCTTCATCACCTTCTTCGGCACTACTGTCGCCACCTCCTATTATTGCTCCCTCTATTTCTACTGCACCTGCTTCAGCAACAGCATCATTGTCTTCTCTAGCATTGCCATCACCTATTACTACTGCTCCAACTACTCCCTCTACTTCGATTGCACCTACTGGTAGAGAGGCTAGTACTTCACGTCCTCTCATACCCTCGGATCTCTCTTCAGATGAAAGACCAGGAATCGACAAGGTCGAGGTGTATAGAGAGAGAGAAGGGTGAGATCTTTAATTCTTATTTTGTTTTTATATATTATGGTTTATTACTTTTATTGATTTATTTGTTTTCCTTTTCTTGGTATTCAGATTTGTTGAGCAAAATGCCAAGTCCAAGAAAATGACCAAGATTATAAAGTCTTCTCTTCACCCTTTGGGACTCAGATGGGTACTGTTCCAGAGGAGATTAAACAGAATTATTAGGAGGAATTTAGGATAATAATTTATCGATTACTTTTTTATTTTTATTTTTTTTATTTTATTTATACTTTTTAATAATATTCATTTTTAACTTTTAATCGTGGAGAAGAAATATTGGTGGCCTAGTTCTATTGCAAGTAATATCTTTAAGGCATGGAATAAGCTTTCAAAAATTTGATACAAGAACATCATGTTTGAGGCTCGTGATGATTTTAAGAAAAATGGAAAGGTGCCTGATTTCATTTCAGGGAGGATTTGGGAGGAGTATCAAAAAAATATGGTTGGTATCTAAGTGTAAGGATCAAGCTAAGAAGAACCAAGAAAACAGACTATCAGAGAAGGGTTATTCGGGTAATGGACCTTCTCGTCATTCAGATGGTTATCAAACCACTATGGATCATAAACGCAAACTTGTAAGTTTTTTATTTATTTATTATTTTTTCCTTATTTAATATTATAATTATTAAAACTAATTTTCCCATAGGTTGTGTCACATAGTACCACAATAGATAAACTCACATTCATAAGATAATCGATACAATCCTAATTTCTTTACAAAAACCTAATAATATGCTCATGATCTTGGTGGCCATGGTACCCTTGGATCTCAATCCGACAAATTTGACGCTCAAGAGGCGTTGACTTACGATCTTTTTGCCTTTGGTTACTATATTGCCCACCCAATAGACTACGCCAATCAAAGTAATCAATTTTCTGCCACTTGGACAAATGAGGGTGGATAAGGTGGCAAATTCGCACTACTACTAAGTCTTGCAAATGTACTAAGACTCGAACTTATAGTAGAATGCATACTTGAACCTATAGACTCTAAACTAGGTCCAAAAGTGTCGAAACTAGGGCCAACAGTAGTAAAATTCATCCCAACAATACCAAAAACAACCATAAACATACTAGGCTCACCCAAAATAGAACTCAGTCTAACAAACGTACTAGGACTAGCAACATCAGTAGAATAGAAGGAATAGAAGAAGGAGTGGAAAGTTTATAGATTTTTAAGTCAAAATTAAAATTTTGTGATAATTTCATAATTTTGCTGAAAGATTGTATTTTTTTATACAATTAACTCAAAAAAATAATACTTTAATCTTTTATTATTTTAATGTATTAGGTCTTTTAAGTCTTATTAATTTTCATTAATTGTTAAAAATTAATGAACAGTCTAAAATAGTCTTTATTGCCACTTAAATGTTCAATTTTATGTCATACACTATTATTTTAGATAAAAAATTCAAATTTTATTTTATATGGATTGTGAAAGGACTCCAATTTAGTTTTTATTGACTAATAGAAAAAATTATACTTAACAATTTTTAAAAAAAATAGAACAAATTAAAGTTCACAATACCAAAATCTGAGTTTTTTTTCCTAAATAAAATATTATACTAATTTAAATCTCAAAATTAAAAAAAAAATTATATTATATGGTTAAATTATTTTACAGTGAAACATGATTAAATTATATAATAGAATGATGTTGCATAGTAAAATTTAAGTTAAAAAAATTTATTATGTTAATTTTAATTTGTCAAAAAGCATTTTGTTGTAATTAGATTTAATATCTATTTTATTTTCTTAAAGCTTATTTATTTAATTTACATTTAAATTTCAAATCAATAAAAATGATTTAAAATGTAAAAAAAAATTTAGTTTCCTTTCCACGAATCTCTTACTCTATTTTAAATATTAGATGAATTTAATAATTTTTTCTTTTATCTCAATTTTTTTTTAATAAGGAGAGTACCCAGAAGAGCAAGACAAGCAAATCGTAAGAAACCTTAGACAACAATCCCTCTAGACTTAGAAATGCCCATCATGTCATAAGTCAACCAATGGAAGAGGTTCGTTAATGAAAAAATTAACTGGTTAAGAAATTAAATATGCTCTAAGTATATATTTAATGAAAAAATTAAAACTTAAGGAGGTTTAGTATCTCCCTTGGCCACTACTTAGCTATGTCAATGGATAAGGTCTAGTAAAAATACATTAAATACAAATCCAATAAAATAGTAAAAAATACAAACCCAATAAAATAGTAAAAAGGAGTTAAAATAGCCCAATAAAGAAAAATTTTATAATTATAACTCAGGTCAAGACAATAAAGGAAAAATCCATAATTATAATTCTATCTTCGAACGATGAAGAGTCCTTCATCAATCCTCTAAAATGGTATATTCAAGAGATATATGTCACTCTCTTAAAAGATGGTCACGGTCCTACCCTATTCATTTCTCTACATGTGGCAAAATATCATTGAAACACTTGTCCACCTTAGCAATCCAACCGACACTATAAATAGTCTATTATGGCACATATTTCAAGATGCGTTCAACTAGGCTAAACCCTTTAGAAACCCTAGGCATTATCAAGTCTCATTTACTGACTTGAGCGTTGAAGAGTATTTAGACCAGGAGCCTGACCCTCTAGCTCACTATTATTCCTTGTACAGTCAAATCTCAAGCTTACAAGCCCATTCCATATTTAGAGATCAGAAGATTGGTGAGTCCCAGCTCATCAAATTGGCGTCATCTGTTGGAAAACTGATAAAAAATCTTTCCTAATCTCAAGCATATTCAATTTTTTCTCCTCTTCCTTTGAGGATAGTTATATTGGCTTTCCTTTCTAATTAAAAATACATTCAAAACTTGCACAACTCTAAAGTTCAAACATGGATGAAAAACCAAAGAATTGAACCAATGTCAAAGATATTCCCTTATTAGGTAACCCAACATGTAATGTTACCCACGAAACTCCACCCGCAAGCTCCTCAACCACCCCTGACCTAGCCTTATCCTTACAAACTCTGGCAGATTTCATGAAGCAGATATAAAGAAACACTATGTTTGCCACACCCTGCCCCAAACCTCAACCAATGTACTTTTAGAACTTGCTCCAACTCTACAAAACATCCTAAGCACTCTTACTCCTTTATTATAGCTCTTGCAAAACTAAAACCCAACTAGCAACATACAAATGAAGCTGTAGAAACATACCTGCAGAAACAGACCAAGAAGGACAATGAGGATAAGATTGTTCGCGACCCCTGAAGGTGAAGGTTGGGATAGGCTGCAAGTTATGTCCACTAGATTAAGATCAAAAATAGGAGAAGTAGGGGTAATCATCAAGAACCAAAGGACAAAAATGTTAAAGGGGAGTGAAGAGAAGGGGGCGAAGGGAAATAAGTAGGAGAAGTAAGAGGGAGGATGAAGAGAGCTCAAAAGGGAAAAGTGAGTCAAGGCCTAGTGGTTGAGAAAAGGGTAGGAAGAATCATTCCAGAAGGTAACATGAGGGAAGGAGAGCCTCCTATAGGTCCAAATATCAAAGGAAGGCAGATGGGGAAAAGGAGGCCTCAAGCCACGATCATTAAGATGTGAGAGAAATGGTGAAATAATGTATGGAGAAGTTTGAAGGGAAGAAAAAGTCTCGAGATAGAGACCTAACTATCAAGTTGAAATATCCATTCATTAGAAGAATAGCAAAATACCAAATGCCTAACAAATTCAAAGCCCCTAATATCAAAAAATACATTATGTCAAAAGATTCAAAAGCTCACATTTTGAATTACAAGCATGACATTGAGTTGCAAACCAGGAGTGATGAAGTGCTTTGCAGAGCTTTTTGGGGATCTTTGGATGGGACAACCACTAAATGGTATGATAACTTGAAGGAAGAGAGTATAAAGAGTTTTCAACAACCAACAATGATTTTTTTGAAAAGGTTTACACCAAGTATTCCCATCGAGATGCAAACAAAGGCCTTAGAGCTTTTTAAACATCAATTCAATGAACCATTGTGGTATTTCCTAGCCGGTTTAATGCTGAAGTGTTGAAGGTATCTTGATTGGACTAGCCAAGGGCAATCAAACCCTTGCAAAAGTGCACCACGCACACTAATTTTTTTTAAAGAAGTTATCTAGAGACTTGCCCAATAGCCTAGAAGATGCCATGACTCTGGCGCAGAAACACATAAGACAAGATGATGCCTTTCGGGTAAGCCAGTTTGCTCAACAATGAAGGACCGAAGAGGAAAAGGCACCTTTGAAGAAAACTAAGAAAAAGGAAATTGGGGGGTCAAGCGGGTCCCGAGCAGTGGCATCTCAGCCAAAGTGAAATGATCAAGTTGAGAAGGGATTTAATGTAACCAAGTTCACTCCTCTTAACGTGAGGCCACTTTAGTAAAATTGGGAGCACCTCAAATCCACTCTTTATTTAGCCAAACTTGGAAATGATTGTCACTTCATTCAGGATCTTCAATAGAGGACTATCTCTCTTCATTCAATCTCCTTCCAAAATCAAATAGCTAACATCTTCACCAAAGGTTGACTACCATATCGCTTCAATGAATTAGTGGATAAACTCAAATTAGGTCTTTCTCACCTTGTTAATATATATTTTAGGATCACAAAATATTCTATCATCTATAGAGAAGATTTTTTTTAGAATATTTACTATCATATAAAGGTATCCTCATATGTACAGAAATATTCAAAAATTAACATTCTCTTTTTTAAAATTATCTGTTTTTTTCTTTATTTTTAGTTATTTTATTTTGGTTGCTATTTTTCTTCGTTGGATGGTTTTACCATATTTTTATATTTTGTTGAATCAATAGATGATATATTTCATCATTCAGACTTCAATTAGTATGAATTTTCCCCTCAATTATTATTTATGAACTAAAACTAAACCCTAATTCTAACTAATATTATAATCGTTATGATTTCATAGAACTAGACTTCGCTAAATGAGTTTATCTTTTAGGTCAAATGTAGACAGAGGTTTTCGTTGAAAAAAAATATGAAATATACAAAAAAATTAGAAGAAAAGTTAAAACATGTTTTTTGGGAGAGTTTTAATGAGTGTAAGCAATTGTAAGGTCGAATGTTATTGATTCAGCATTGCGATGATTTATAGGAAGTCAAGAGAGTAAGCACCCCTTGAATAAGTAATAAAACTGTAATGAGAAATGTTTCCACACAAAATAGTTTTCTAAAATACATCTATCCTCTCCTCTCACTTTTAACATTTTTTTTTTCCAAAAGTCATAATTTTTTACTTTTCAAATTAGTTAATTTTGTACTTTAAAAAAAAAAAGTTAACTCCTGAACGGAAATAGGTTTCCCATTTGAAATAAAAAATGAAAATCTCTTAGGAATAGCGCATATTTACAGAAGTAAGAAATAAATGGATTATATAATCCAAGAAAAAAAAGCAATAAATAAATTGACACGGGAATTTACGTGGTTCACTCAAAACAGGCTACATCCACGGATAATGTCGAGCAAATTAAATTCACTATATGAAAACAAGTACAAAAGAAATCCTCAAGGGGTTTGATGGCACAATGAGAAATAGACATAATTTTTTGTTTAAAATAGACAAAATAATTATACATGTCTATCTCTCAAACTCATCTAAATTTTCTCTCTCTACAATGCCATAAAAAATAAGACTAATGTAGCCTATATATATAGAGTGAGCAAAGTGTTTGTGTTCAACTTTGCTTCTCATTGTTTAAGGAGATGCTAGCTATAAAGAAACTTCATGAAATTCAAAAGTCAAATATGGCGTGGCTTCATGAATTTTTCCAAAGATAAGCAAATTTCTTAAAGTAAGAAAGCTCAAAAAGATTAAACCACAATGGTTGACTTATCCCAACAATCTCTGCCTTAGCTCAAATTTGAAGAACCACCATACAAAGCCCTCAAGGACTAATCAAATGCTTCAAATTCCAACTAATTCTAAATATTGCTCAAACTTAGCAATAGCAAGTGGCTTGGTCAACATATCATTGGATTCTTTTAAGTATGAATCTTTTGCACAATAATTTCACAAGTAGCAATAGTATATTTGATATAGCTGTATTTATTATTGATACTCTTAGTCTTGGAATGATAAGCATCATTCTTGGTAAGATGACTAACAGAAAACACAATAGTTGTACCTTGTGCAACACTAAGTTCAATAGTAAGACCTCGTAATAAAAAGTAGCTTCCTCTATACCTTTAGTAGTTGCAATATATTCTACCTCTATAGTAGATCATGCAACAATAGATTGTAGTGATGCTTTCCAATTATAAACACTATAACATAAAGTGAAGATGTAGCCAGATAAAGACCTGCAACTATCGAGGTCACCACCATAATCAGATTCCATAAAACCAATAACATCATGAGTTTTTACCTTGCTTCTGTCAAACACTAATCCCACATTTGAATATTTTCCATGATTGTGCATGTAGCTGTTTACCAAGCTAATTGCATATACTAGATCAGGTCTAGTGCAAACCATGACATACATGAGGCTACTAACTACATTAGAATAAGGAATGCTATTCGTGTACTTTTTTTGTTCTGTAGTTCCTAAACAAAGGTCAGATGAAATTTTGAAGTGTGCAGCAATAGGAGTAAAAACAGGCTTGCACGAGTTAATTTTGAACTTATCAAGAACTTTTTCGATGTATTTCTTTTGAGAGAAGGATAATGTCCTAGCTTAGCAGTCTTTGTATATTTCTATGCCAAGGATCTTCTTTATAGCACCAAGATCCTTCATCTCAAATTCTTTATTGAGTTGAGACTTCAACTTTTCAATCAATGATTTGTCACTTAAAGCTATTAACATATCATCCACGTACAATAGCAAATAGACAAAGATACCATTAGAATGCTTTCTAAAATATACACAACTATCATATTAACTTCTTGAATAGTCTTGCCTAATCATAAAGGAGCCAAACCTTTTGTACCACTGCCTTGGAGTTTGTTTCAGGCCATATAAGGATTTCTTCAATTGACAAACACAATGTTCCTTTCTAGGAACAATAAACCCCTCAGGTTGGTGCATATAAATTTCTTCCTCCAATTCACTATGAAGAAAAGTTGTTTTGACATCAAGTTTCTCCAATTCCAAATCAAATACAATAATAAATGCAATAAGGACACAAATAGAGGTGTGACAAACAATAGGAGAAAAAACTTTATTAAAGTCAATACCTTCCTTTTGATTAAAGCCTTTGACAACAAACATACCTTCCATCTTGAATCTTCAATTCTGGGAATGCCATCCTTTTGTTTATAGACCCATTTGCTACCTAATGGTCATTGGTCCTTTGGTAGCTCAACCGATTCCAAGTATCATTCATATAGAGGCTTTAATTTCTTCATATGTAGGTGTTTGCCAATGAGATGAATCAAGATGAGAACTGCTTCATAATAGGAAAAAGGCTTAACACCTTTAGGAATTTCTTGTCCCACTATTAGAGCATAAGCAATTAGAATACCATCATATCTTGTAAGCTTTTTTATTTCCTTCCTCGGACGATCTTGAGCAATATAATAACTATCATGTTGTGGTTGGATAGGACTACTGGTACATAGCACTTAATCATCACCATGATCCTCATTGCTAGGTTGGGAATCAAAGGAAGAAGGAACATTGTTGCTTGGACCCGTTGATTTTAACACCACCTTATCATTAGTACTTTGTTGATTATTTGTACTAGAAGAAGAAGAAGTAGATTCTTTTCCAAAAGAAAGAAATGCATGTTTATTAAAAGTAACATCCCTACTAAGAATAATCTTTCGGACATTGAATTAGAACACCACAAACAGTACCCCTTAAATTCATAATCATATCTAAGAAACATACATTTAATAGCTCTAGGAGCCAGCTTTCCATCATTGACATGAGCATAAATAGTGCAACAAAAAACTCCAAGACTAGAGTAATCAACAGGATTACCTAACAAAAATTCTTCTAGAATTATGAGGTCAATGGATGAATGTAAAGATCTATTCACCAAATAGCATGTCGTAGAAGCATATTCGGCTCAAAACTCACAACAATTCCACAACCCAGCATTTGAAAGCATAAATAAAGCTCTATGAAGTAGAGTTATGTTCATTCACTCTATAGCACCATTCTATTGAGGCTTTCCTTCAAGTTTCTTGTATTTCCATGTGTTGCTCAAAACTCATTAAAATCGATTCACCGAAATTCTAATATGTTGCCAATTCTAAGTTTCTTTACTTTCTTTTTAGTCTGGTTCTCAACAAGAGCTTTCAACTTCTTAAAAGTAGGAAACGATTCATTTTTTTTTTGCCTTAGGAAATAAACCCAGACCTTTCAAGAGAAGCCATCAATCAAGGTCATCATAAAATGTTTACATCTAACATAGGGAACTTTAAAAGGTCCCCAAAGATCTGAGTGGACGTTATTAAGGAAACCTTGTGTATGGTGTGTTGCACTGGAGAAGGCTATCATTTTCTTCTTGCCAGACACATAGTGTTCATGAAACTCCAACTTTCCCATACCACTACCAAAAGGACCTCTCTTGCTTAGCAAATTCATACCCTTCTCACTCATATGGCCTTGGTGCATTTGCCATAATAGAGTGAGATTATCATCTGATAATGAAGATGTGGACACAGCTACTGAACCTATCACAGTGAACCTTGTAAGACGTATATGCCATTATAACTTATACCTTTCAGAAGAATTAAGAAACCTTTGGAACTGTCAAAACTCCTTCACCTGGAAACATGTATCCTTATGACTCAAGGATACCGAAATAAATAAGGCTAGGTTTAAAATCAGGAATATGATGAACATTTTCAATGTCCTGATACAACCATGATGAGCCCTGATCTGCACATTACCAATACTAGCCACCTTGCATTCATCGTCATTGCCCATCAAGACAACATAATTATTCATAAGTTTATATACATCAAACTAGTCCTTATGAGGACACATGTGCTAGGTACAAGAAGAATCTAAAATCCACTCGGTTTAGCTCCTTTTTCAAGAAGAAGAAACTAATAGAACATCACCTTCGGATTCAAATTCAACCACAATGGCTTCAGTGGAAGTTATCTCAAATTGTTTACCTTTTTCATCTCTTTCTTTCTTATTTTTTAACTTATAACAATTAGAAATATCATGCCCAAGTTTCTTGTAATAATGACATGTTACTTTGGAATTATGTCTCTTAAACTTTGATATAAATTTGTTTTTACTATCAATTCTCCCTTTTTCAATTAATGTACCTCTAACTGACAAGCTCTCGCCTTTGTCTTCAAAATGAACTTCAAGGTCAGATTTTTCTTTAGATAACAAGCTGGACTTGATATTCTCAAAAGGTAACATATCATTGTTTTCATATAACATAATTTCCTTGAAGTGTTTATAAGTAGATGGTAAATAGATAACCAATAAAACAACCTTATTTTCATCATCAATTTTCTCATCTAAATTTTCTAGGTTAATAATAATTGAATTGAATTCATCAAGAATAGACTTAATAGGAGTACCTTAAGCCATACGGAGCATGTACAAACGCTCTTAAAGACGAAGTTTGTTCACTAAACTCTTGGTCATGTGGAGAGATTTAAGTTTAAGCCAAAATCCTACAGCAGTAGTCTCGCAAACTATATCACGAAGCACCTCCTTGGATAAACAAAGTTTGATTGCATAAAACACCTTTTCATCCAACTCGTCACATTGATCATCAGGCATCGAGTCGAGCTTATTAGACTTCCTGTTTAAAGCCCTTTTGAGTCCATTCTAGGAGAGGAAGCTTTGATTTAGACTCTCCAGATGCTAAAGCTAACCTTATCATCAAATTTCTCAATATCAAATTTGATAACAGTAGACATCTTGAACCAAAACTCCAATACCACTTTGGTAATACGTATTTGCGGAAGTGAGAAATAAATGGATTAAATAACCAAAGCAAGAAAAGCAATAAATAAATAGATACGATAATTTGTGTGGTTCACCCAAGATGGACTACATCTACGGATAGCAACAAGCAAATTAAATTCACTATATGAAGACAAGTACAAAAGAAATCCTTAAGATGTTAAGCAAAATAAGGAATAGAAATAATTTTTTGTTTAAAAAACACAAAATAATTATTGATGTATCTCTCTCAAACTCACTCAAATTTTTCCTCTCTACCATGTAAAAAAAAAAAAAGACTAATGTAGCCTAAATTGAGAAAGAGCAAAATGTTTATGTTCAACTTTACTTCTAATTGTTTAAGGAGGTGCTAGTTAAACTATAAATAAATTTAATTTTATGAAATTCAAAAATCAAATATGACGGTTTTATGAATTTTTCCAAAGAGAAGCAAAGTCTTTCAAGAATTTTTATAATTATTTTTACAATTTATTTTTATAGAAAAAATCCTTTTTTTTTAAAGAAGTATTAGACTCAATTATATATGTAGTCGATTATAATTTGAGTCGCTAATGGTAGAACTGTGTGGATTGTTGATGAATTCAATAGCATTTGCGTACTCCAATAATACCCAAGTTGACTAATTTCGCCTGAGCTCGTCTTGACTATAGCCCTAGTGGAATCGACAAAGCCCAACATATTATTTCTAATTGGATTTAAACACTACTGAGATATCCAAAAAATTATTGGACTGCTAGTCTAATAAGATAAGAGTTCTTTCAAATAGGTTGGCATGGCTGGTTTAATTGATGATTAGGTCATGTACTATTTAAATTAAAAAAAAAATAAGTAATTAATAAAATTAATTTTAATAAGTAAAAATAAATTTAATAAAAGTAAATTCGGTGAAAATCACTTTTAATCAATAAAAATAAGTTTAAAAAAGTCTTAAAAATCAATTATAATCAATACAGTAAAAATCAGTTCAGTAAAAATCAGTTTTAATTAGTAAAAATTAATTTTAATCAATAAAAACTAATAAAATTAATTTCAGCTCAGTAAAAATCAGTTCAAAAGAGCAAATATCATAATTTGAGATGAAAGGTTAATTGCTCTTTAACCCTGTTTGGGAACAAGGAAAAAACGTGTAGAAAATAAATGAAATTTTTATTTATTTGTTTATGTATTATAATATTATTTGGATGAAGGAAAGGATTTTTAAATAAAAAATTTAGAAAAGATGAGTTTTTAATTTTATGAATTTTAATCAAATTAATATATTTAAAATAAATCATACTAAATCACCCTTTTTAAGCTTTAAAAAAATCACCCTTTATTATTTTGTATTTTTACAATTCAAATAAAATATGTTGTTATTATTTATTCTAATATAAAATAATAGATTTAAGAAAATAATATATAGAAATAATGTTTATAAAAATTATATATGAAAAAATAAAATTAATTATAAAATTATTATATTAATTTTTTTTATAAAAATATTTTTCAAAATTTTTTTTAAAAAATACATCATATCTGAAATATATGTAAAAAATATGGTTATTTATCATGTGATTTCATTAAGTATATGTTATATATATTTTAAATATATATTACGTATTTAAAAATATATAGATATATTTTACCTATTTTTATAAATAAAATTTTTTTAAATGTGATAATTTTTTCTAGACAATGCTGCGAGACTTACAAATTGAGCAGGCCCATTCAAAGCCAATTTGAAGCTCAATTCTAATCGTAGATCCGAAGGAGGAGCTAGCCCAATTTATAAGGCATCTTGCAATTGGTTGAGAGCACTACGAAATCCTAGTCTAGCATCCACCTGAACCTTACCTTCTTTCCCTGCAAGTTCTATTTTCAACAACCTGCCAGGCGATGCGAACACAGTAAGAAGTGAAACAAACTCCACCGAAATGGCAATTCTCAATCCTACTCTCCTCCTCCTCCTCCTCCTCCTCATCTCCGTCACGTCGCTACCATCACTCGCATCACAACCGTCTATTCTCCGCTTCTCAAAACGGGTCCCTCGTTTCCTCGGAAAATTCTCACACCCAATCAAACCCCACCTCCGACAACAACAGTACAAGTACGAGACGCAATACTTCTACCAAAACCTCGACCACTTCAGCTTTTCAGACCTCCCAAAATTCCCACAACGGTACCTAATAAACTCCGATCACTGGGTGGGCTCCAACAGACAGGGCCCCATCTTCCTCTACTGCGGTAATGAAGGTGATATTGAATGGTTCGCTGTCAATACTGGCTTTGTTTGGGACATCGCCCCTCGTTTTGGCGCCTTGGTCGTTTTTCCTGAGGTCAGCTCATTCTTTTTTTCCTTTTGAATCCCGGAAAAGTTGAGTAATTTACTAGGAAAATATTGAAAATGTGGATTTTGTAGCACCGTTACTATGGAGAGTCGATGCCATTTGGGAACGGGGATATTGCTTATAAGAACGCTACTACTCTATCATATCTAACGGCGGAGCAAGCTCTCGCTGATTTTGCGGTGCTGATTACGGACTTGAAGAGGAATTTATCGGCGGAGAGTTGTCCGGTGGTGTTATTCGGCGGATCATACGGCGGAAGTAAGAAACTTCTTATTATTATATAATTTAATTTCTTTGAGTTTAATTTGGTAATTTTTTTATAAATTAATTTAATTAAAATTAAAACAGTGTTAGCTGCTTGGATGAGATTAAAATATCCTCACATAGCAATTGGTGCGCTTGCTTCATCAGCGCCAATTCTTCAATTTGAAGATATTGTACCGCCTGAAACATATTATGACATTGTTTCCAGCGATTTCAAGGTCAGTTTGGTTATTTAATCAAAGGCTAATTGGTTACTTAATCATTTTTAATTATGATTTTAGATAAAGTTGTTATCTTTATTTATTAATTTTTCTGTAGCGTGAAAGCACAAGCTGTTTTAACACTATTAAAGAGTCATGGGATGCATTAGTATCAGAGGGTACAAAAGAGAATGGACTTGTGCAATTAACTAAAACTTTTCGGCTTTGTCGGTAAGTGAAGAAGAGGATATTAAAACAATGTTTGCTTAATTTGTTACTGGTGTTGTCTATTTGTTGCTTTGAAGTGATTTTGAATGAATCACAGGGAACTGAAAAGCGCGGATGACCTTGCCGACTGGTTGGATTCTGCTTATAGTTATTTGGCAATGGTGGACTACCCTTATCCTTCTGCCTTTATGATGCCTCTCCCTGGACACCCCATAAGAGAGGTAACTTTGAACTTTATGCACTTGTTGATTTTATGAACTTTAGTTTGCAGTTTAATGTTGATAATTTTTTGTTAGGAGACTTGGCTGTGCTTTCTTTTGTATTTCCTGTTGGTTATGAGTGTGTGAGATCGTTTGTTTCTTCATTTTCTATAGGTATGCAAAAAGATTGATGGTGCTCCAGATGGGGCTAGCATTTTGGAGCGCATTTTTGAAGGGGTAAGCATTTATTACAATTATACTGGGAACGTTGAGTGCTTTGAACTGGATGACGATCCTCATGGCTTGGATGGTTGGAACTGGCAGGTAAGGGTGTGTGTGTGTGTGTGCGAGTGTATTTCTTTCTCGTTTTTCCGATTTGGATGAGATTCATTATTTCCCATTTATAGGTTTGCACTGAAATGGTGATGCCAATGGCTAGCAGCAAGAATGCGAGCATGTTTCTGGCATATGACTTTAATTACACTTCTTTCAAAGAAGACTGCTGGAACAAGTTTAGAGTTGTACCCAGGCCTAGATGGATAACAACAGAATTTGGTGGACATGTAGGAGAAATGGATGGCGTTCATTCACTTGTAGATACTTTCATATATGAAGAAAACTTAGCCTTAACGCAATATTTGATTCTGGTGTTTTGTTTTTCTTCTAAAGGATATCAAGACTGCACTGGAAAATTTTGGTAGCAACATCATTTTCTCTAACGGTCTACTGGATCCTTGCAGCGGCGGCGGGTATGCAGCTCATTTATTCACTTTAATCAAAGACCTAAAATTAAGTTCTAATGGTTGATGGTGTTAAATCTTGCAGTGTTCTGCAGAATTTATCTGAAACTATTGTTGCGCTTGTCACAAAAGAAGGTAAGATATTACCTAAACTTCGTCTTCTGCATGTTAAATCAATCTTGTTTGTAAAATGTAGTTAAAATTATATGCAACATGCTACTTGTTGCCATCAAATCAAGGCTGGAAAAAC